>JAVXUO010001502.1:0-148476 GCA_033065855.1 Escallonia rubra
TGACCCCTCTTTTAAAAAGAGGAGACTTGCACCATCACCTAACCAAAAAGCTGTTTGACACTCCGAAGGTGGATTTGACCAGAGAAGTCCACGAACTTAAGGGTGTGGTAACCACCTTACAGAAAAAGCTTGAAGAGGTGGCCCCGATGATTTCTACTAACCAGACACGCCTAGATCCGAGTGACCTCCGTCTTAGACTGACTTCAAGGTCCAGCTACGGTCGAAAGTATAAATCAGAGACTGATCCCAGCTATCAGCCAGAACAAGAAATCGAGAAACATGTCACCAAAAGTGGTTCATGTTTTCGACACGGGATCTCAGTAAGAACAGCATGAATTCGCTTCCTGTTGTAGGCGGCGAAATTCGAGGTCAACGCTGCGCGAACCAAAGGCATTGTCCCCAAGGACGAATTCATGGCTCCATACGAAGTGAATCCCCAAGGGCGAACTTCTCGCAAAACTATCTCTGGGCCTTGCCCGGAGGCATTCACTCCCCCAAGGGAGGACTCAGGATACCCTCTGTCCAAAACAATTGAGAAGGCGAAACTCCCTCTAATTTTCGGATGCAGTGCGATTTATATGATGGGAGCGGAGACCCTGGAGAGCACGTCTACCAGTTTCAAACAAATATGCTGCTCCTCCAGGTCTCAGATGCCGTCATGTGCCGGGCATTCCCAACCACTTTGAGGAAGGCGGCGCATGCGTGGTTTAAGTCTCTGCGACCCAGGACCATCCATTCTTTCGCCCAGCTGTCTGACTTGTTTCAGAAACATTTTGTGAGCAGCCGAACTCGGAGGAAGAATTCAGCAAGTCTTCTCAACGTGGTCCAGGAAAGGAACGAATCCTTGTCGCGGTATTTGGGACGCTTTAATGCGGCGACATTAGAAATAGATAACCTTGATGAGTCGGTAAAGTACACGGCTTTTATGCGCGGGCTTCGTCCTACAACCAAATTTGCATTTGCGGTAAATAAGAGCCCCCCCGAAAGCATGAGCGCCTTGTTGGATAAAGCCAACAAGTACATCCAGGACGAAGAGTACTTAGAAACCCACAAAGGACAAGAGCAAGAAAAGAGAGCTCGAGAAAATAGTCCAAGAGGTGGACAGGGTTCTAAGCGTTCAAGAAGGGACGAAAGGCGCCCCAAAGAGATGTTCGACATGAATAATCTGACGCCATTGACTGCAAGACCATCGCAGATTCTTCATGAGATAAAGGATAAAGAGATACTGGAAAGACCAGACATGATGAGATCGTCGCCCAGTCAGAGAGATAGGAGTTTGGTGCCGTTACCACAACGACCATGGCCACACTACCGACAAGTATGAATCGCTTAAGCGTGCTATAGAGACTCTTATCAAATGCGGACACTTGCGAGGGTATGTCAATCGAAGAAATGAAAAGAGGGAAGCCACTCCTTTAGCAGGAAGAGAAGAGGCGCAAGAAAATGCGGGAGTCATCCATACTATCTCGGGAGGAATCGCCGTAGGAGGTTCTTCCGGACATGGACGAAAATCTTACGCAAGAGAAGTCCTCACAACTATGGGGCCGTCAGTTAAGAAGCAGAAGATAGAACCGGCCCCAACAATATCCTTCTCTGATGATGATGTGGGAGACACGAGAACACCTCATGACGACCCCCTAGTTGTTACACTCCGGGTAGGGAACTTCGACATGAAGAGAATCCTTGTAGACAATGGGAGCTCGGCGGAAGTACTTTTTTATGAAGCATTTCAAAAAATGAACATCCCATCCGACCGCTTACGGAAGATAGATACGCCCCTATACGGTTTTTCTAACCATCCTGTTGCTTGCGAGGGAATTATTACATTACCCGTAACCGTGGGTGCCCCTCCGACCCAAGCTAAGCTGATGTTAGACTTCGTGGTGGTACGCGTTCCTTTGGCCTATAATGCAATTTTGGGGCGAACAGCGTTAAACCAATTAAAGGCGGTGGTATCAACATACCACATGAAAATGAAATTCCCCACGGAGAATGGAGTTGGGGAAGTAAAGGGAGACCAGGTGGTGGCTCGGCAGTGCTACATGGCATCATGCCGAAGCAAATCCAAAGAAACCCTCATGATAGAGGATTTGAGGGATGAGACCAAAGTCGAGAGAGGCAAGCCCGTTGAAGACCTCATTCATATCGAATTATATCCGGGAAATCAAGAGAAGACAGTAAGGGTGGGAACCGGTCTGTCAGACAACCTCAAGCTCAAGCTTGTGGATTTATTAAGGGGCTACTCAGATATCTTCGCCTGGACGGCATCCGATATGCCTGGGATGATCCCGAAGTGATCACCCATAAATTGAATGTTGACCCACTTAAGAAGCCGGTCAAGCAAAAGAAGAGGACATTCGCTCCTGAAAGACAAGTGAAAATCGAAGAAGAAGTTGACAAGTTATTGACAGCAGGATTCATTGAGGAGATATCGTATCCTGATTGGGTCGCCAATGTCGTGATGGTACCGAAGTCGAGCGACCGTTGGAGGATATGCATCGACTTCACTGACCTCAACAAGGCTTGCCCAAAAGACAGCTACCCGCTACCTCGAATTGACATTTTGATTGATGCAACTTCGGGTCATGAGCTATTAAGTTTCATGGATGCGTATTCTGGGTACAACCAGATAAAGATGTGCGTAGATGATATCCCCAAGACCTCCTTTATTACAGAACGGGGATTATATTGTTATAAAGTCATGCCTTTCGGACTCAAGAATGCGGGGGCAACTTATCAGCGCCTCGTTAACATGATCTTCCACGACTCAATTGGGAGAAACATGGAGGTATACGTGGATGACATGCTGGTCAAGAGTGTGGAAGCCGAGGCTCATGTGGAAGACCTCAAGGAAACCTTCGACATCCTGAGAGCTTATAACATGAAACTAAACCCGCTCAAGTGTGCGTTTGGCGTAGCATCAGGGAAGTTCTTAGGATTCGTGGTATCTCAACGAGGTATAGAAGCAAACCCAGAAAAGATAGGCGCTATTCATGCCATGAAGTCGCCTAAGACAATCAAGCAGGTTCAGGAGCTTACAGGAAGAGTGGCGGCTTTGGGAAGGTTCATGTCCAAGTCAGCCGAAAAATGCCTTCCCTTTTTTAAGGCTATCAGGAAGGCGAAAGATTTCGAGTGGACCGAAGAATGCCAGAGATCATTTAAAGAATTGAAGCAATACTTGTCGCCCCCGCCGCTCCTTACAAAACCGGTTACTGGTGAAGACTTGTTCTTATACCTATCGGTTAGTGAAGTAGCGGTAAGCACGGTTTTAATCCGAGAGGAAGAAGGCAAGCAAAGACCTGTTTATTACATGAGCAAGGTCTTACAGGACGTGGAAACGAGGTACCCTCGAATAGACAAAGTGGCCCTAGCCCTTGTCACATCGGCGAGGAAATTGAGACCATATTTCCAGTCGCACACCATCGTTGTGTTGACTGATCAACCATTGGGTAAAGTTCTCCAAAATCCTGATGCGTCGGGGAGATTGGTAAACTGGTCGGTGGAACTGGGCGAGTTTGATATTCGGTATCAACCCCGTACAGCAATTAAGGCTTAAGCCTTATCAGATTTTTTTGTTGAGTGCACAATACCGGAGAACCCCCCGCAGTTGATTCTTTCAGAAGTTTCGAATCCTTGGCTCCTTTATGTTGACGGCTCTTCCAAGGTGGGAAGTAGCGGAGCCGGGCTTATACTTATCAGCCCTGAAAAGTTTGTGATTGAGTACGCCCTTCGCTTCAATTTCCAGGCATCAAACAATGAAGCTGAGTACGAGGCGCTCCTAGCAGGAATAAGGTTGGCACACTCTCTCAAAGTTGACTCTCTTTCCGTCCATAGCGATTCTCAATTAGTTGTGAATCATATCTTGGGAGAATATGGGGCGAAAGATGATAGAATGGCCCAGTACCTCCAAGCCGTGAAAACGGAAGCTGCGGAGTTCAAAAATTTTGCCATCCGCCACATACCGCGAGACCAAAATGCCCAAGCAGACTCACTGTCAAGACTGACTTCCGAGGACATTTCGGAGTTAAACCGGGCAGTATACATTGAGTTCCTCCAAGAAAGAAGTATCCAGCTCTCAAAGGAGGTGGATGTAATAGAACATGAACCTTGCTGGATGGACCCAATTATTCAGTACCTCGTCTCGGGAGTGTTACCGTTAGAGAAAAGCGAAGCGCGTAATTTACGTGCTAAAGCTGCTCGGTTTGCCCTTGTAGATGGGATGCTATATAAGAAGTCTTTTAGCCTGCCATACCTAAAGTGTCTGAGCCCTAGAGAGGCAGACTATGCGTTACAGGAGGTCCATGAAGGGATTTGCGGACAACACTGGCGCACAAAATATTGCGGCAAGGTTATTATTGGCCAAGTATGCAGAGAGAGGCGATCAAGTTCACAAAAAGATGTGACCGCTGTAAAAAATTTGCCCCGCTCACGCACACGCCGGCGGCACCCCTTAGTATCTTGACTTCCCCAATTCCGTTTGCAATGTGGGGAATGGATATTTTGGGCCCCTTTCCGATGGCTACCGGGCAAAGGTGTTTTGTGATAGTCGCCATCGACTACTTCACAAAATGGACTGAGGCCGAATCGTTGGCCACCATAACGGCATCGAAATGCGAAGAGTTCTTCTGGAAGAACGTTGTCTGCCGCTTTGGGGTCCCGAAGATCCTGATCAAAGAGAATCTGAAGCAAATCGATAATTCAAACTTTCGAAGATTTTGTGAAGGTCTCTCTATTGATCTCCGTTTTACATAGGTCGCTCATCCCCAATCCAATGGACAGACAGAGAACATGAATCGCTCAATCCTTCAAGGGTTGAAAAGAAAGCTGGACGATGCGAAGGGGGCATGGGTTGATGAGCTTCCTAAGGTACTTTGGGCATACCGCACAACACCCCATTGTGTGACAGGCGAGACACCATTTCTCCTATCTTTCGGTACAGAGGCGCTGCTACCCGTAGAAGTGGGCCTCCCCACGGTTCGAGTGTTGCAATTTTCGGAGGCAGAAAATGAAGAGAATCTCAGAGGGAATCTGGATCTATTAGATGATGTGCGAGCCCAAGCCTTAGATCGGATGATTTCAACAAAACAACGAGTTGCAAGATTCTACAATCGAAAGGTCCGAATGAGGATATTTAGAGTCAGCGATCTAGTCCTCAGAAAATTGGAAGTCTCAAACCCTAAGGCAGCTGTGGGGAAGTTGTCGCCAAATTGGGAAGAACCTTATAAGATATCGAAGGTGCTTAGGCCAGGCGCTTATTCACTGGAAATACTTTCAGGAGAGGCGATCCCGCGAACATGGAATGCTGACAACTTGAGGAAATACTACCAGTAGAATCTTAACGAAAAGCGAAGACGTTCTCTTTATTTGTTTTGGGGGGAAAGTAGCATAGAGCATAGTTGGAGAGTAGAGATGAAGTGTTTCCGTTATAATAAAATTCAACTGCAGTTTGAAGTATTTCGTTTCGTCTACCCAATATTAACATCTTCATTATTGTGTGAAAGAGGTATTGCTTACATTAGCATATCGATCATTAGTTAATTCAGTTGACGATATTCATGTTCTCAAGAACGACGTACATCCAATATCCGAACAGACTGCCTGAACAGACTGCTCGATTAAGTGAAACCACGAATGTTGCTCAAGCAAAGTATCACCCAATGTGATAGGGTAAGACACAAGTCTTACCTAACACGGTCTAGCTTTAGTTCTAGCCCGAGAAACGGCAAAACCATGTGGGAGATCGTCGCCCTACCCTGTTTTGTTAATTTGAAACATGGCCAAGCGTGAGTGCGAGGCTTCTTTGTCAGCCCTTAGCTGACGATAAGGGTTCGCGTCAAAGTAAAAAACAATTATCACCCAATGTGATAGGGTAAGACACAAGTCTTACCTAACACGGTCTAGACTTAGTTCTAGCCCGTGAAATGGCAAAACCATGTGAGAGATCGTCGCCCCACCCTGTTTTGTTAATTTGAAACGTGACCGAGCGCGATTGCGAGGCTTCTTTGCCAGGCCTTAGCTGACGATAATGGTTCGCGTCAAAGTAAAAACAAAGCAAAAGGTGAAAGATTCAAAACACGGATGCAAAAACAAAACCCCTCAAGGGGTAAATAGAAATGTTTCCATTTGCGAGCCTCTGAGGCGATAATCGTCCCGAGGCAACATCAAATGGGAGTTACAAAACCGACTGACGACTAATCATAAATTGCCCTAAGACGCAGGAGCATTCCCGGATCTGACACTTTTCTCCCCTGGAGAAATAGCATCTCCAGCTTCAGTAGGTGCAGCAGTTTCACCCGATGGCGAGTCAAAATTGGGCACCACAATATCATCAAAGAAAAGGCTCGGATATTTGGCCACCATAAACTCCTTGGATTTCTAGAAGCCCTCTTGAAAGATGGAAAGCCCATCTTCTGTCCGCTTCCGGAGCCATTCATCGCCAGCAGTACCATCAAGGAATGCCTGGATTGCCTTATTCCCGATCTCGGCCTTTTCATGCCTTAGTTTCTCACATCTTTTTTCAAGACGACCGAGTTTAGTAAGCAAATCAGCATTCTCCGGCTTGGGGTTCTTCAGCTCCTTTTCAAGTTTTGCAGCCTTGCCTTCAGCTGCTCTCTGGTCAGTTTCGGCGTTGCGAGCCACATCCATCGCCATAGCGAACCTATCCTGCATTTGGCTGCTATAGCAGCGAGCCGAAAAATAAGAGAGAGATGAAGACGAATTATGCGTCAGAAGGACGGGGAGGGTTTAAGTAACAACCTAAAAAAACTAGGGGGTAAAGAAATTTTTATTATGTTGTAAGCAGCTTGGATGTGCGCAATAGCAAAGGGCTCATGAGGCTGGTTTTCCAAGATGATTTTATCACTTGGCAACACCCCATGAGCTAAATGTTGAGCGGAGACGTGCGAGTGGGGCATTCCCGAGTCCCCTCTCTTAATGGTCCATCGGGGACGAAAGATTGGATCCTTGTCGATGGAAATATCCTCAACCACAAGCGGAGGCACTGGTGGAATAGGAGCGCGAAGCCTTTTTACAAGAGGAGAAGAACCTTCCCCCGTGCCCTCCTTCCTTTTCCCCTTCGCAGCCTTTTGCAGCAATCCTCTAAAGTCACCTTTTGCACCTTCTCCTTTGCCAGCCCTTTTCATAAGATCACAACAGAAACTCAGTTAGATAACTTGTTCATAAAAAGAAAGGACAGAAATATATAAACATGGCTTCAGACTCTACCTAGACTTGGAGTACTAGAAGACGATGTTCCTATCGCCAGTTCTCGAGTCTTAGGCTTCGAAACAATTCGAGGTTCTAAAATAGGAGTTGGAGGAACATGCATAGCGGGGGCAGGAGGAATGAGCCCCGCATGCTGCATCTCTTGATCTGTAAGGGGTTCATCAATATTGAGAACACCCCTCCTCTTTATGTGATCAAACAGTTTCTTTGTCATAGCATTGGGAGCCAAAAAGCCTTTCTTTTCATAATCTTTACAGAAACTTTTCCACTTTCTTGGCATTTACCGCTTGACCGCTGAATGAAGAAGTATCGGGAGTGCCAACCTTTGTTAGATTTGGGACCCCCCTTTATCACTCTGATCCGGTTGTGAATATAATACCAGCCAACACATTTGGCCACATTCTTTACAAAGCATACCTCAAGGTATAACCTCATGAAGTCATGGACCATCACTGGATACCCTGAGGTCTGCACAAGGCAAATCAAGCCAACTAGCTTCCTCCACCCGTTGGGCACAAGTTGACCTGACGCCATTTTATATTTGTAGAAAAAGCAGACGACAAACGGGTGCATTGGGATTCTATAGCCAGACTTAATCTGGCCTTCGTAGACACTGGTTTCCAAGTCCGTACCATAGTTGGCAGGCTCTTGGAGTGCAGGAGAAAGGAGGAGGCAAAGGATATTCTTCCAAAAGAGTGACTATGCTTTCTTTTGACATCTTGTTCCTTTTCTCATCTGCGGCGAACCAAGTGTCTTCATCAAACTTATCTTCAGCTTCATCTTTGATTTCCCCAAGAGCATCATCTATATGGGGAAACGAAGTGCTGGTTTGGGGAGCAGAAGTTCCTACTTGACTGTTATGAGTCGAAGTACCTACTTGTGAGGATCTACTTTCTGAATCACTTTCTAAATCGTTTTCTGTCGAACTACTCGAAGGTGACGAAGAACTACTTGAAGTTGATGAAGACATATTCTAAACAGACTCTACGATATTTAGAGCTACTAAAGGGATATAGATATGTGCCGAGCAGGAAAATGAGAAGAAGAACTTACTTGTTAAAATGAGCCGAACAGAGATAGAGTGAGTAGCAGGGGGCAAATGAGGAGAGGAGCTCCAAATATATATAAATAGGAGTTGGAATAACCGCCATTGTACAGGCGGCAACATTTAATTCACGCCTGGCGCGTTTCCCGGGGTATTTAAATTTGAAATTCAAATTGAAACCGCCACAATTTTGGTGGCTAAAGGAACGTTACAACCGTTTCGATTCCCGCCACGTGGCAGTGCCCGAGCATAATGCCCGAGCAGAGTGCCCGGGCAGAGTGCCCGAACAGAGTGCCCGTGCAGAGTGCCCGTGCAGGGTGCCCGTGCAGGGTGCCCGTGCAGCGTGCCCGTGTAGCGAGCCCGTGCAGAGTGCCCGTGCAGCGTGCCCGAGCAGAGTGCCCGAGCAGGGTGCCCGTGCAGCGTGCCCGTGCAGCGTGCCCGAGCAGAGTGCCCGTGCAGCGTGCCCGTGCAGAGTGCCCAAGCAGAGTGCCCGAGCAGAGTGCCCGAGCAGAGTGCCCGTGCAGAGTGCCCGAGCAGAGTGCCCGTGCAGAATGCCCGTGCAGGGTTCCCGAGCACAGTGCCCGTGCAGCTTACCCGTGCAGCATGCCCGAGCAGAGTGCCCGTGCAGAGTGCCCGAGCAGAGTGCCCAAGCAGAGTGCCCGTGCAGCGTGCCCGAGCAGAGTGCCCGAGCAGAATGCCCCTGCAGAATGCCCGAGCAGAGTGCCCGAGCAGATTGCCCGAGCAGAATGCCCGTGCAGAGTGTTCAAGCGCATTATGCCCGGCCAGGCCATGATGATTAACCCCAGGTCTCCTGAGCAGGATGCCCGACCAGGCCTCCCGACCAGGATTACCGACAAGGATGTCCGACCAGGTTTCTCGACCAGGATGCCCGACCAGGATTCCTGAGCAGGATGCCCAACCAGGCCTCCCGAGCAGGATGCCTTACCAGGCCTCCCGACCAGGATTCCCGAGCAGGATGCCAGGATGCCCGAGCAGGACGCCCGACCAGGCCTTCCGAGCAGGATGCCCGACCAGGATTTCCGAGCAGGATGCCCAACCAGGCTTCCCGAGCAGAATGCCCGACCAGGCTTCCCGACCAGGCCTCCCGAGCTGGATGCTCGACCAGATTTCCCGACCAGAATGTCCGACCAGGACTCGCGAGCAGGATGTCCGACCAGAAAGAGGGAACGTGAAATTTTGAGTGTTGAAACACTCAAAATCTCTGAATTGCCACGGACATGGAAAATTCGTGGCTGAATGGTTTTTAGTCAATTTTCTACATTAGATGCCTTTAACTGTTCACGTGAGGGAACGGTCAAAGACAGGGGGCATTATGATATGGCTAAATATATCCACCCAATCGACTAATGACACGTGGCATTTTTGACTCTGAGTGGACTAACGAACCTGTAACGGGATAGAACCTAAGAGAGGTAATAGAAGCCGTTAAGGACTCAAGTGCTGAAGGAAGAGTCCTAACATAGCACTTCTAGAAGAAGATCAGTCAGAAGAGAGTTCTAGAGAAGATAGGAGTCTAGAACTGACCTATATATTGGGCAGATCCTCAAGTATACGGACAAGTTAACACACTAGCACTACCCTAGTAGCGTTGTTCTGACTTTAGCATCGGAGCCGCCTCCACCGGAGCGTGGCCGGTGGTCACGCTGTGTTCCTATTTTGCAGGCTCATTTCCTAGCTATGGTCCCAATCAAGATTTAAGTAGTAACACCATCTATCTTCTCTGGCAGATAACAGGCACTGAGGAGCTGGATGATGAAGTAAAGCCTATTATGTATTATGTGTGTCACCTATGCTCTAGTTTTGACATATGCAGTCCCACAAAGGGAGATTTAGACATTCTTTGCGAGGCAAACTGTTAGCTCATGAACAGTAAGTTTAGCTAACCCTTCATCAACTAGGAGTGTCCTCAATTCTTATTAAGCTACTGAGAGGATCTTCAATGTGCTCGCTCATCAGCATTACGTATATAGACATAGTTTAGATCATCTTTTGCTTACTGTTTTACTTCATCATGACTTGTAGGTGTTTTAGGTGGTCTTGACATTCGACATCTGCTGCTTTTGTATTATGGTGGTACTTTTCTTTTATGAAATGCAAGTCTAAATTTCAACCTCAAAAAAAAAAAAAAGTTCCTTTACCACAGCAAAAAGGGGACAAACCCTCACCTTATTCAAGAAAAACGCCAAGCTAAATCTCATGATAATTGTGCCACCATTTCTATTCTTCACGCAAACCTAATGCCAAAATCTAAAATTAAAACTCTATGCTTAATCAACTATATATTATATAAATAAAAGGACTACAAACATGATAGAGATAGCTAATTGCGAGAAAATCTAATACAAACCGAACTAGAAGATCAAAACCCAACGGAGGTGTGTGCTTATGAGAGAATTTAGAGCAAAAAGTAGCAAGAAGCAGTAGCAGAAAGGTAGCAGCAAGGGGCTGTCATAAAAGGGGGAGGCGGAAGAGAAAAAGGCTGAGTTAAATCAAGCCCTAAAATGAGAAATGAGAAATTACCAAACACCCCGGAGCTTAAGCCACTTATTCAAAACCTACCAAAACTTTTCTAATATTGCAAAAAAGATACCAACTTATTTATTTTAGAGTCATAGTATGTCATTAAAATAATGGGGTTTTACATTCTCCCCACCTTAAACAAATTCCCTCCTCAGACCTAGAGCTAACTTAATATTCTTGCAAATGCTATCTTTTTGGAGAGCATGACATGCTCCTCACAATTCAAAATACGTTTAGGTTGCTCCTCTAAGTATTTATACTTGCTAGCAAACGAAAGATGCTGAACTAAGTTACTCCAATCAAAATTCAAACAACACGAAACAAATCAAATAAATCTATAGACCAACAAGCTCCCATTGAGCCACAGTGATATATATCAAACCATAGCCTTGGTACAATCTGCAAAAAATGAACATGCTTAACTTCAAGCCTAAGGTATACCAATGTAACCGCCAATCTTCACATCAATCACATGGGACTTGAACTCTACAAGATCCCGTGAGATCTAACTTTCCATCTTATCACCTCGATAGCCCCGTACTAGGATCTAAGTGATCAAAATCCATGCCCGTACAAAGTCACAAAAGAGTAATTCCAATACTCTCTTAATGACATTTCGCTGACAACTGAGGCAAACTAGTAACTAAAGTTTTTAAGCTATTGGTATGCTTTCTGCGTAATGCATCAATCACCTCATTACCTTATAAATATAATAATAATTAATAAAATCGCAAATATTAATTTTTCAGAGTTGCTATTCCCACGACATCTTAATATTTCAAACACATGGTTACTCAAGGCAGCATCATACTTCGTCTTCCTGTCCATATCCTTTGACTACTAAGACCACAATATCAATGTCTAAGGCCTCACTGAAACTACAAGGATGCAACGTCTATGAGATTCATTAATCAAAATTATGAGATCGCCTATAAAGACAACTATGTTTCCCATGTATTTTTACTAATCTGACCCCAAAATCAATTCCACAGAATAACCTTTGAAACATACTACTTTGACATAGCCAATATGGATAATCAGTTTCAACAAGCATTACACATCACACAAAAGACTGAAAACTATAAACACTATGCTTTCATTGCTCAATCTGATGTCTCAAATCATACGAGTTCAGATTATTACCAAATCAATCACAGAGAAATGGGTCACCTTAAAAAGACCCAAAAATCTATTTTTTTTTTTAAAAACCCACCAATGTTTAGCTCTCTAAGTTACCACATCTCTTGTGTTTTGCAATCACAACATTTATTGTCTATAGCTATTATTCAATAAAGCTATACAAAGACATCGAAAGAATTTAGTCTTGCCTTTCGATCATACTCTTTGGATTCTACAGGCAAGTAACAGATTGTCGCTTATTGCGTACTTGGCACAAATCTCACTCTTATTGTGAAACATCAAATAAATTGTCAAAAATTAATCCACCTTCTCAAAGTTTAATTTTAATCACAGATTATCTTAAGCTTAGAAGTTTAAAGAATTTCATACCTAAGCTCTGATACCCTGTCACACCCCCAATTCGAAGGCGTGACTGCAATCAAAGTTCATAAAATACCTCTAACCTTCTGGTAATATCGGGTATAAATAAAGCAACTAATTCCTTTAAAACAAAATACCTCCATAAGACAACAATCTACTACAATCCACCCTCTTAAGAATCAATTACAAAACATTTTACTAAATGCAGCGGCTAAATAAACTTACACAAATTCAATTCAATCAAATTACCCGCATCCAGGTAAAGTTCTTAAATAAAACTACAAAGTTTAATTAGCTAAAAGGAACTCTCCAGTGCCGCCAAAAGGATAGTCACTGCTTTGACCTGTGGGAAGGATAAGGCAGAGTAAAATGGTGAGCTCGAATATCCCAGTAAGGGGCTGAGAATGACGAGATAGGAAAGCAAAGCTAATAGAATCGAACAACAATACTTGATGGTAATGAGCAAATCATATCCTTTCATCAAATGTTGAAGCAAACACAATTAAGCATTTGACCGTGAGCATATATATAGTATGCACCGAACGCTACACAACCAAAGTACATGATGATTATATTGGTCATAAAACCCAAACATTGAGCCAAACATACAAACATCAAATATATGCATACCGGTAACGTGTTAGGGGTCTATTGATCGCCAGCATACAAACAAGAGTATGTCCAAAGGACCCTCTCAAATTTAAGAGTTGTTCAAACATAGTCAATACTAGTCTTGTCTAACACAAACTGATGTTCAACAATCGAACTGGATGGATAATACATGATGCAAAATGACCATATAGCATCAATAGGGTAAGAGTAAAGGTCAAAGCCTTTGCGTAAATTTAATCTCACAAAAGCGAACAAGAAAGGAAAAAGAACGAAGACTACAAAGTCAATCTTTGCTCGAATGGTTTTTTATCGACCCATTCATTCAAAGGAACTTTCAATCATGACATTAACAGATTTTAAGAAAACTCAAAACATGAGAGTGAAGGAAGATTTATCAAGGTTTTCATATTATTAAGGATCATAGAAAACTGATCGACAATGAATATTCTTTAGGAAGTCGAAGGGAGGTAATATGCACTCCAAGAACAAGAAATTTCAGCACTGACCAACATTGTTTAAAGACAATTTTGACCAAGAAATGAAAGTATTCTCACAAAACACAAAACTTAAAAGTTATAGAGGAGTACCGAAGGTTTTCAGAATGTACAAGTTCGTGTAAAACAAAGGAGAAACGATTAGTCTGCAAATCGAATTGGACTACTCTGCAATTTTAGAAACAACACATCACTATGCAGACTAGTTTTGTACAGTGACCATTTTGAAGCAGAAACAGAAGAATCTTAGAAAACTCAAAACTACAAAGTTACAGTAGACTTGCTGAGGTTTCCAGTGTATATAAGAATCACTAGAAACCAACGAGAAATGAATATTGTATATAGTAAATCAAAGTGGCTATCAGAAACAACATATCTGCGTAAACTAGTTTTCTGCAATGGCTGTTTTGAAGCAAGATTATGACGAATCTTGGAAAACTCAAAACTACGATGGTAAGGTAGACTTTCTAGGTTTCTATAGATATAATAATTAAAAAAATCAATCTGTAATAAATTTTCTATAGCAAATTGAAGTGGCTGCCAGAAATCGAAAAATTCTGGACTTCTATGGGATGTATTGACTTTAAGGTCATTTTTCATTGCGCAAAACTGAGATTTGAGAAAACTTAGAACTGAAAGATTGAAGTGGTCATACCAAAGTTTTCAAAAAGTGCAAAAATACATAAATTAGTTAGATGAGTAACGAATGACATATTGACAATCTAAATAATTCACTTACCCCAAGAAAAAGGGGACAAACCCTTACCTCATTCAAGCTAAATCTCACTATAATTGTGCCAAAATTTCTACTTACGCAAACCTAACGCCAAAATCTAAAAATTTATACTCTAGGGCTTAATCGAATTCCCGAAAAAAAAAAGGACAATAAACAAGATAGACATGGCTAATAGTGAGAAAATCTCATACATACCAAACTAGAAGATTGAAAAACCCAAGAGAGGTGTGTGCTTATGAGAGAATTCGGAGCAAGAAGTAGCAAGAAGCAGCTGCAGAAAGGTAGCAGCATGGGGTTGTCGCAAAAGGGGGAGGACGAAGGAAGAAGATTGATTTAAATCAAGCCCTAAAATGATAAATTACAATCACCCCTCGAACTTAAGTCACTTATCAAAATGGGTCAAAAATTTTCTAATATTATGAAAATGAGGCAAACTTATCTATTTATTAATTTATTTACTTTATAGTAATAGTATATCATTGAAATTATGGGGTATTACACCCATATCCGACTGATGCCTACTTCATCCATTTCGCTTAGATTTTGGCTACATAATGCAGTTGGTCACTTTAGCACTCTGTTATATTCTTTATATATTGGAGGTGGCCTGTACAGTGAATCCAGAAAGGGTATTACTTCTCTTCTTACCATTTGTAACCTTCAACTGGTTTTGACCTTTAATTTTCAAACGTGGGCAAAAATTAATAGTCGATTCTTAGGAGTAAATCTTTGGCGAAGGACACTTGGATATCATCCCTGGTGGAACAAATGACCGCTCACCACTTAAGGGATAATGCAATTGCAATCTAGCTAGGGTGTGCAAACCAAATATAATTGTTGCTAAGTATGAAATCTTGGACATCACTTTTAAAAATATTAGATCTCTTGATAAAAAGCCAATAAAAAACATCAGATTTATATCACCGAGTAACCAATAGTTTCATTAGACTGGGAGTTAGTGCGTTTGTCATTTCATTTGCCTGCAATGTAGTATGAGGCTTACACAAAGCACATTCTGCTAGGAAATGGAATAATTGAACAATACCCTTGAATTTAAGGGATCATCCCAATGGAGGACAGACATTTGGCATAATATTACTTATGCCCGTCGATCAAACGGGATACAACTATGCACAACCAATTAATTAAACGCATAGAAAGGAAGCTCTTCGTCTGAGAGATTTCCTTGAGAGCTTTGGGAGTTTGCTTTCTACAAAATGGTTGACTTTGGGATATTTTCTCTGCTGCTCTCTATCCTATCCTTGCTTCTGTTGTAAACAAATGGATCACTCAAGCTCACACTTTGTTGCACTCAAACTCATACACTCACTTATATGAGGAGGACATGGAGAGAACTTGAAGAGAACACATAATATACCTTAAAATTTTATCTCATAGTTCTTCCTCTCCTTTCACTTGCATCATCTTACACATTTTTATAGTACTTCTAAGTAACTCCTAGATATGTAATAAATATACCACTAACCCACTATTTCAACAATATAATAGCCACTACTTCCACTAACACATAACAATAATGCACTTGTAACTTATGCACCCACTAAGACATAACTTAATAACCCACTAACATGTCACATTAATCACCACTCTAAAAAACTAAATCAAGTTTATTTTTCGACAGCTTCCTTGTTAGTCTTATGGTTAATGCAAATCACTTATCCTGTTTTGTTCTTCTTCTGAATCCATCAATATTCTCTCCGTCTATTTATTCTCTTTACTTTATACTACGAAGTTCATCCTAACATTGCCTTTTCCTTCTTTCCTTTCTGAACAAATAAACTGCCTTCTTCCTTATAGGCAGTGTTTCGTTCTCTCTGCCAATCAGCCTTTTGACATGAATGAACTAAAAAACCTGACAAGCTTTTTCCTGGGTAAAATGATAATTAACTAATTATTTTCCGAGAGAGAAACTTTTTGGAATGAATTCCAATATTTGAAATCAAGTGTTTTGGCTACTTTAATTGGGAAATTTTTTTTTTTAATACCAAGTGTCATTCTTCTGAGTATGATATTGTGTCACATTAAAAATCGTGTGACGTCAACTTTCAAATCATATTATCTTTCAAGATACTATAGATTAAGAGGGGTCACGGTCAGAGCTGAAGTAAGTTTCTTTTTTTTGTGCAATTATATGCTCATTGTTAAAGGCGAGATGTTAATTTTCAGCTGCTTCTCTTGATCACACTTAATCAATAATAGTTACAATTATTAAATAAAAAAAAAGATCTTTGATACCAAGTGTCATTTTTCTAAGTATGTTACTGTATCACATCAAAAATCGTGTGACGCCAACTTTCAAATCACACCATCTTTGAAGATATTATAGATTAAGAGGGGTCACGGTCAGAACAAGCCAAAGTAACTTTCTTTATTTTGTGCAATTATATGCTCATTGTTAAAGGCGAGATGTTAATTTTCAGCTACTTCTCTTTATCACACTTAATCAATAATAGTTACAAGTGACAAAAAAAAACTTTGATATCAAGTGTCATTCTTCTAAGTATGTTACTGTGTCACATCAAAAATCGTTTGATGCCAACTTTCAAATCATATTATCTTTGAGGATACTATAAATTAAGAGGGGTCACAGTCAGAACAAGCCAAAGTAACTTTCTTTTTCTTTATTTTGTGCAATTATATGCTCATTGTAAAGGCGAGATGTTAATTTTCAGCTACGTCACTTAATCAATAATAGCTACAATTTTAAGAAAATGCATTACATATATAAAAAATTTCTGTTAGCTGATGTGCTTCTATTATTGATTAGAGAGATCTCTAGTCAATTTTAATTATGGCTATCTTTGTCATATTTCTTGTCAAATTACTAAGAACCCCAACACTAAGATCCACNTCCATAGTCTATATACATATACTGATTTTTTTAATCTTTTTATATGCTGGAAAGGAAAACTATTGAGAAAAATAGTCTATATACATATGAGAAAAATATTAGTCAAAGAATATTGCACTCAAATTAAGTCATTCCAATTTTAGAGTTTTGCTTATAAGGAAAACTGAGGTTAAAGCTTTGCAACCTATAGAAGTCATCTGAGAGTTTTCAACGTCGCACCACACATTAACTTTGAAGGTTATGAGTGATCATACTCTTGTTGATGTTCTGTGTCTATGATTTCGTTTGTATCAAGCGCTTTGGTTCATGAAAATGAGACAAAATCTTCCGGATGGTGTGCTTATTAATAGGTGATGGCGGTGTGCTCAATCTAAAGTAATCCATGACCCCAGAAGTAGTCGGCAATTTGGCAGTGATTATGTTGCCGTTTATACTGCGGTAGGGATTGGTCGTCAGAAATAAATAAAGAATGTTGTCGGCAATTTTGCAGTGATTATATTGCCGGTGATACTGCGGTAGGGATTGGTCGTCATAAATAAATAAAGAATGTCGTTAAAATTTATTAGTTTCTTTTTACAGGTGTACTTTAATTGGGTTCACGTAATAAAAAGACACTCAATTTTTTTTTTTTAGCTCTCTATCCCGTAGTTGACACTCAAAATTTCACTAAGCCTTTTCTGTTAATATACTTGAGCTATTTAACTTTACAAAACGCAAACAAAATGGACTATACCACCACACCATGAAGGTCTCGTGCAACAAGTAATTGTCATAATAATAAATTGTATACTTGTATCTCTAGAGTTAATTTTTATTTCGTGTTCCGCGTAAAGTGTTAATATTTTTCTTTCTATAGTTGTCATGCAAAAACTTCTCGTGCACGGAGCTGTAATAGTTTCTTTTGACTTACTTCATCATGTCTCTATTAACTGGATAGGCACAAATATATATATATATATATATATATATATATATATATATATATATATATATATATATATATATATATGGGAGTTGATCCGTTGAGAGCGCTAGCAAAATAGGAGAAGTTGCAAGCGTGATCTGATCGTCCATCCTGAAAGATGGACGGCCCAGATTGCGCCTTTTTCAAAAACTGTCAGACGTCCGCCATACAGTGTCGCGGACGGGTTTTTTTTTTACCTTTTTGTCCGTCCGCACCTCTCCGCTTCACTGTGTAGTGGACAACATTAAAGTCCTGATGGGAGACAGCGAAAAGACGTCCGCTATACAGTGTAGCGGACGTCCCCTAGACTGATACCTGTCAGGGCCTGTCCCGTCAGTCCTTTTCGGCAATGACGGTTATCTTGTCCTTATCTGTCTCGTCAACAATATCCGCTACACAGTGTAGCGGATGTTATAGCCATCCGCAGAAAGAAAGTCTCCAACACTGTGGACAGCCCCACAGAATACATGGCCAAGCAGAAAGGTGCACAGCTAAGGATCTCACGTCATAGTGGTGCAGATCATTGTCTGCAACTTGGACCAAAAAATGGTTGGCACGAACCAGACACTTAGTTCCAACCTTCCCGAACCCCGGCCTAAGCGGAGGCCTTATGTCCGCTATATAGTAGAGCTAGACATTGTAGCGTAATGCTGTTTTAATAAATTGGCGCCCGAAGACTTGTTTTAGCGACGGAATCAACAATCTCAATATCGATAAACAATAAATTGGATCCGTACGATTCACCTGAAGACTTGTTTTAGCGACAGAATCAACAATCTCAATATCGATAAACAATAAATAACGTACGATTCACAGTATTCGGGCCATCTCAATATATCGAGGGAATCTCAAACGGCACAATTAAGCGAGAAAAAATTCGGAAACATAATGAACAAGAACATAATTTTTTTTATTCCTAATAAATTAGGGTTCACATTGGGGGAAAGAAATTTTTTCACAAGCGCTCCGATCAAATATTACAACTTGAAAATCCCACCACCCAAGGTGTTCAAACACTACAAAGTCTCCGAGGTCGAGGCCATGCTGATGCACGAAGACGTTCCAACCCTCTGCGAATTGCTTTTTTTGGGGTTGGCCGGGCTTTAGCTTGATTTCAACCTGCCATGCCCCCTTGCGGCTATATAATCTTGCACTGTCATAAATTGTTGTAAATTGATTGGTAAAGGCTTCGGTATGTCCTAACAAACACAATACAAAAAATAGGTTAGTTTTTAACCAAAAGATCAAACTTTTAACACACGAAAATACAGAGAAAGAGGGATGGCTTACAAGTTCATTCTCAAATCCAGGCATCATGACTTTGAAAAAGTGTTTGCCTGCCAGGTGCATGTTGCCAATAAAATCGTAGGTGGTCTCCGATCCAGAAGCCATCGAGGTCGGCGATGAGGGGAGGACGGTGGTGTCGCCAGAGATGTGGGTGGTCGGCGTTGAGGGGAGGACGGTGGTGTCGTCGGAGATGTGGGTCACCGGAGATGGGGTAGCGGCTTGGGTTAGATGTTCGAGACAGAGAGAGAATATAGCGGACTGATAAAAGTTGATTGCCCGATCTGATTAATATATATAATAGGATAGAGTTATCCGCTACATTGTATAGCGGACATAAAAAAAGACCAAAAGTTTTTCTGCCATACATACCGTCCGCTACGTTGTATAGCGGACATAAATGAAGACCAAAAAATTAGGGCTCTGCATAGCTGTCCGCTACATTGTATAGCTCGGACATAAAAGAAGACCAAAAGTTTTTCTGTCATACCGTCCGCTACATTGTATATCAGACATAAAAGAAGACCAAAAAAATTAGGGCTCTACATATCCGTCCACTACATTGTATATGAGAAATAAAGTCCGCGATACTGTATAGCAAAAATTATTCCTGACACTCTGACACGTGCAGAAATAAAGACCTGACAACAGACTTTCTTCCCTTTCGACGGGACAGGCCCTGACAGGTGTCAGCCTAGGGGACGTCCGCTACACTGTATAGCGGACGTCTTTTCGCTGTCTCCCATCAGGACTTTAATGTTGTCCGCTACACAGTCTAGCGGACAGGCACGGAGGGGCAAAAAGGTAAAAAAAAAACCGTCCGCAACACTGTATGGCGGACGTCTGACAGTTTTCAAAAAAGGCGCGATCTGGGCTGTCCATCTTTCAGGATGGACGGTCAGATCGCGCTTGTAACTTCTCCTATTTTGCTAACGCTCTCAACGGATCAGCTCCCTATATATATATATATGGGAGCTGATAAAATGATAGCGCTAGCAACTTAACCCAAGTTGCTAGCGCGATCTGGCCGTCCACGGGCGAGAATGGACGGCCAGATCACGCGCCACAACAACAAATTTTTTCACATGTAGCGGACGGTAAATTATCGTCCGCTACATTATGTAGCGGACGGCCAAACAGCGCTAGCAACTTGCTAGCACTATCAACAGATCAACTCCCTATATATATATATATATATATATATATATATATATATATATATGGGGTTCGATACACACCCACCGGTGGGAAAAAAAAAATTTCCCACCGAATCGCTGGACTTTCAACCGATTGTATAAAAAAAAATGGCTGGACTGGGCCCTGGAGGGCCGCGATTGGCCTTGGGCCAATCGCGTGACTGTCGTGCGATTGGGCCCAAAGCCAATCGGCCGACAGTCAGGCGATTGGCCTTGGGCCAATCGCATGATTGTTTGGGCCAATCGCCTGACTGTCAGCCGATTGGCTTTGGCCCAATCGCTGGCAGTCCAATTTTTTTTTTTGGCCTTTTTGGCCTGCCCCTTTTTGGCCTGCCCCTCCCCCCGTCCAGTTTCTTTTTTTATTTTTTGGCCTGCCCCCAGTCCAGTTTCCCTCCATTTTTTTTTATCCAGCCTCCCCCGTGGCCCCCACCTCTTCCCCCCCCCCCACGTGTCCCCACCCCCTCCCTTGGCCCCCCCTCCCCCTTCGGGGCAGTCACCCAAATTTCCCCTTGGCCCCCACCCCTCTTCCCCCTCCCCACTTGTTTATTTCCCCCCCCCCCCCTAGGCCCCCACCCCCCTCCCCACTTGTCCAAATTTTTTCCCAGACCCCCACCCCATTCCCCACTTGTCCAATTTTTTCCCTAGACCCCCACCCCCCCTTCGGCAGACCTTCCTCCCTCCAATTTGCTTGTTTGTTTTGGCCGCCACCCCTCTTCGACAAATGGCACAACATCAGTTGGCCCCCCCCTCCCACGGCTCACTTTTCTGTCTATAAAAACCCTCTTCCCCCGAATTATTTCTTACACTCTCATCAGTCTCCCTATCTCACCTACATAATCTCCACAACAATACGAGCGAAAATTTTTTTACGCTAGAAGATGGTGGATAACCTCTAGAAGAAGATCGGTGGATTTCTTCGTCATTTTTTTCAAGTCAAAACAAGTAAGTATTTTGAATTTTCTTATAATTCAATGTTAATTTAAATTGTTGTTACGCTTAAATTGTTCTTACCATAGCCTAAATATCGTGTTTAGGGCGTCAAAATTACGTTTTTACAAATCGGGGTATTACATTCGAAAGATTCGAAAATAGCGATTTTTTAGGCCGTCAAAATTATGATTTTTCACGAATTTATAAAAAATAGCTAGAGCTAGATTTTGCCAAAGTGCAAAAGTTATTTTTAAAAGATCTGTATCAGGTAAAAATTTCAGATTTTTTCAAATACTGGAAAGGGGTTAACTGATACGCGCAACCTTGTAACTTCGCAGTGTAATTTAAAATATCAAGCTAGCGCGATTTCGCGCGAAACTTTTTTGAGAACCCTAGGATGTTGGAAAGTTCCATTCTCCAGGAATTCGGGCCATTCCGAAGCCGGTAGCAATTTTTTGCCGAACGGGCTTTTAAGCGCTCGATCCGGACACCGGTTCGGGATTTTTTGACAAAAAATCCCTAAAATGCTTTTTAGATCAAGGATGGACTCAGCAACCTTAGAATAGCGTATTAAAGCACTTTTGAGATTTTTCCCGATGCCAGGGGGCATTTTGGTAATTCGCCGCCCGATAGGGGTATTTTCGTAATTTTGCCCCTTTCAACTTTTTCGAATGACTGCTCAGTCCGTAAATGTAAGCAAACCCTAGCCAAGGCGGGAAGTTCCATTCCCCACGAATTCGGGCCATTCCGAAGCCGGTAGCAATTTTTTGCCGAACGGGCTTTTAAGCGCTCGATCCGGACACCGGTTCGGGATTTTTTGACGAAAAATCCCTAAAATGCTTTTTAGATCAAGGATGGACTCAGCAACCTTAGAATAGCGTCTTAAATCACTTTTGAGATTTTTCCCGATGCCAGGGGGCATTTTGGTAATTCGCCGCCCGATAGGGGTATTTTCGTAATTTCACGCTGTCAACTTTTTCGAGCGTCAATACTGTCTGTAAATGTAAGCAAACCCTAGCAAAGATGGGAAGTTCCATTCCCCACGAATTCGTGCCATTCCGAAGCCGGTAGCAATTTTTTGCCTATGCAACTTTTAATCGCTCGATCCGGACACCGGTTCGGGATTTTTTAACGAAAATTCCCTAAAATGCTTTCTAGATCAAGGATGAACTCAGAAACCTTAGAATAGCGTCTTAAAGCACTTTTGAGATTTTTCCCGATGCCAGGGGGCATTTTCGTAATTCGCCGCCCGACAGGGGTATTTTCGTAATTTTGCCCCTTTCAACTTTTTCGAATGACTGCTCAGTCCGTAAATGCAAGCAAACCCTAGCCAAGGCGGGAAGTTCCATTCCCCACGAATTCGGGCCATTCCGAAGCCGATAGCAATTTTTTGCCTATGAAACTTTTAAGCGCTCGATCCGGACACCAGTTCGGGATTTTTTGACGAAAAATCCCTAAAATGCTTTTTAGATCAAGGATGGACTCAGAAACCTTAGAATAGCGTCTTAAAGCACTTTTGAGATTTTTCCCGATGCCAGGGGCATTTTCGTAATTCGCCGCCCGACAGGGGTATTTTCGTAATTTTTCCCCTTTCAACTTTTTCGAATGACTGCTCAGTCCGTAAATGAACCCTGGGCCATTTCGGTAATTTGCCGCTCATCGGGGGCTATTTTCCTTATTTTACATTATACAAATTTTCCGAATGACTTTTAGTTCAGGAAAGGGTGTGAGACACCCGAAAAGTTATTTTAAAGTTGTGATGAGATGTGTGTTTAAAAGTCGTTTGAAAAAACTATTCAGTTTTTCTGAAAAAACTATTCAGTTATTTTAGTCCGTTTGGGCCTAGGCCCTTAGGCCCACACCCTAGGCCACGTCTCGTCTGAATCAGCTACGGGGTGTGGACGACCCGTGGGTAGCCTCTCGTAAGACCAAACCTGTGAATGCAAACATAATATGGAATTAGTTATTAATCACGAATATATTGACACGTCAACGAAGAATATAAATGCTCAAACCTGTAACAGAGTGATGCAGGCGAAAATAGACTTGGCACCCTTTCTCGTAGCTTTGTGCAATGCTCGATATAGGTGCGCAAGGACAGCTGAACCCCACGAATAGGAGTATACCTCCTCAAGATCCTCCAAGAACACCATATACTTCGGATGCACCGTGTTTTTCTTTTGCGTCGGAAGTAATATAGATCCAATAATATACAAAAGGAATGCCTTCGTATACACCGAAAATCATGAGGAGTGTATTCATCCGGTAGCTCGCCGTACTGCTCTCTCAGCCATTTAAGTTTTATGCCGTTGGTTGAAAGAGCTTCCCTCGGAATTCCCGGAAAATACTGCCTAGCCATCTTTGCGATGGAAGCAGACGTTTTATTCGAAGTAATCGGTCTACCGTGACATGGGATTCCAAGTATAAATCCGACGTCCTCTAACGTAATAGTCATTTCACCAAATCGGAAGTGAAATGAGTTCGTCTCACCCCTTCATCGTTCAACTAGAGCGGATATAAGGCAATCGTCGTGCCGAGACCAAATCCCGCAATCGGTGAAAACCGTCAAATTTTGATTGTGTAGTAGTTCTATTTGTTCATCGTTCAGTACCCACTCGGAATGGCCACTTGTGCTTTGACATGTTTCCAAAACACCCCTATCGACATCGTTAAATACGTGCCTCGCGACGTGGTCATCGTCATCGTATAGGATTGATGTATCATGAGGTCCAGGGTTGAAATCCATATCTGTAAGAACAAAATATAATCGTAAATTAACTTAGCGTCCATAATATTTACATTCCAAAACTGTAACTGAATCGTTAACCTAGCTTACCAACGCAATAACAATAGTCATTAAATCATTACTTTAATGTATGAAAACCATTCCTCACTTCCCACGACTCCGAACGCTTAATAACCCTAGCCGCCTTCTCTAGGGTTTGCTTACATTTACGGACTGAGCAGTCATTCGAAAAAGTTGAAAGGGGCAAAATTACGAAAATACCCCTCTCGGGCGGCGAATTACCGAAATGCCCCTGGCATCCGGAAAAAACCCAAAAGTGCTTTAAGACGCTATTCTAAGGTTGCTGAGTCCATCCTTGATCTAGAAAGCATTTTAGGGATTTTTCGTCAAAAATTCCCGAACCGGTGTCCGGATCGAGCGCTTAAAAGTTTCATAGGCAAAAAATTGCTACCGGCTTCGGAATGGCCCGAATTCGTGGGGAGTAACCCTAGTCGCCTTCGCTAGGGTTTGCTTACATTTACGGACTGAAAAGACGTTCGAAAAAGTTGACAACGTAAAATTACGAAAATACCCCTCTCGGGCGGCGAATTACCAAAATGCCCCCTGGCATCGGGAAAAATCTCAAAAGTGCTTTAAGACGCTATTCTAAGGTTGCTGAGTTCATCCTTGATCTAGAAAGCATTTTAGGGAATTTTCGTTAAAAAATCCCGAACCGGTGTCCGGATCGAGCGATTAAAAGTTGCATAGGCAAAAAATTGCTACCGGCTTCGGAATGGCACAAATTCGTGGGGAATGGAACTTCCCATCTTCGCTAGGGTTTGCTTACATTTACGGACAGTATTGACGCTCGAAAAAGTTGACAGCGTGAAATTACGAAAATACCCCTATCGGGCGGCGAATTACCAAAATGCCCCCTGGCATCGGGAAAAATCTCAAAAGTGATTTAAGACGCTATTCTAAGGTTTCTGAGTTCATCCTTGATCTAAAAAGTATTTTAGGGATTTTTCGTCAAAAAATCCCGAACCGGTGTCCGGATCGAGCGCTTAAAAGCCCGTTCGGCAAAAAGTTGCAACCGGCTTCGGAATGCCCCGAATTCGTGGGGAATGGAACTTTCCAACATCCTTAGGGTTTGCTTACATTTACGGACGGAGCAGTCATTTGAAAAAGTTGAAAGGGGAAAAATTACGAAAATACCCCTATCGGCCGGTGAATTACCAAAATGCCCCCTGGCATCGGGAAAAATCTCAAAAGTGCTTTAATACGCTATTCTAAGGTTGCTGAGTCCATCCTTGATCTAAAAAGCATTTTAGGGATTTTTCGTCAAAAAATCCCGAACCGGTGTCCGGATCGAGCGCTTAAAAGCCCGTTTGGCAAAAAATTGCTATAGGCTTCGGAATGGCCCGAATTCATGGGGAATGGAACTTTCCAACATCCTAGGGTTCTCAAAAAAGTTTCGCGCGAAATCGCGCTAGCTTGATATTTTAAATTACACTGCGAAGTTACAAGGTTGCGCGTATCAGTTAACCCCTTTCCAGTATTTGAAAAAATCTGAACTTTTTACCTGATACAGATCTTTTAAAAATAACTAGGGTCTGTGTTTTGTACTTTGGCAAAATCTAGCTCTAGCTATTTTTTATAAATTCGTGAAAAATCATAATTTTGACGGCCTAAAAAATCGCTATTTTCGAATCTTTCGAATGTAATACCCCGATTTGTAAAAACGTAATTTTGACGCCCTAAACACGATATTTAGGCTATGGTAAGAACAATTTAAGCGTAACAACAATTTAAATTAACATTGAATTATAAGAAAATTCAAAATACTTACTTGTTTTGACTTGAAAAAAATGACGAAGAAATCCACCGATCTTCTTCTAGCGGTTATCCACCGATCTTCTAGCGTAAAATTTTTTTCGCTCGTATTGTTGTGGAGATTATGTAGGTGAGATAGGGAGACTGATGAGAGTGTAAGAAATAATTCGGGGGAAGAGGGTTTTTATAGACAGAAAAGTGAGCCGTGGGAGGGGGGGGCAACTGATGTTGTGCCATTTGTAGAAGAGGGGTGGGGGCCAAAACAAACAAGCAAATTGGAGGGAGGAAGGTCTGCCGAAGGGGGGGTGGGGGTCTAGGGAAAAAATTGGCCAAGTGGGGAATGGGGTGGGGGTCTGGGAAACAATTTGGACAAGTGGGGAGGGGGGTGGGGGCCTAGGGGGGGGGGAAATAAACAAGTGGGGAGGGGGAAGAGGGGTGGGGGCCAAGGGGAAATTCGGGTGACTGCCCCGAAGGGGGGAGGGGGGGCCAAGGGAGGGGTGGGGACACGTGGGGGGGGGGAAGATGTGGGGGCCACGGGGGAGGTTGGATAAAAAAAATGGAGGGAAACTGGACTGGGGCAGGCCAAAAAATAAAAAAAGAAACTGGACTGGGGGAGGGGCAGGCCAAAAAAAAAGGGAGGGGCAGGCCAAAAAGGCCAAAAAAAAAAATTGGACTGCCAGCGATTGGGCCAAAGCCAATCGGCCGCCAGTCAGGCGATTGGGCTTGGGCCAATCGCATGACAATCATGCGATTGGGCCAAGGCCAATCGCCTGACTGTCGGCCGATTGGCTTTGGGCCCAATCGCACGACAGTCAGGCGATAGGCCCAAGGCCAATCGCGGCCCTCCAGGGCCCAGTCCATCCATTTTTTTTTTATACAATCGGTTGAAAGTCCAGCGATTCGGTGGGAAATTTTTTTTTTCCCACCGGTGGGTGTGTATCGAACCCCTATATATATATATATGGGAGCTGATCCTTTGAGAGCGCTAGCAAAATGGTGGATCTCGCAAACGCGATCTGGCCGTCCATCCTGAAAGATTGACGGCCCAGATCGTGCCTTTTTCAAATACTGTCAGTTGTCTTTTTTAACTTTTTGCCCCTCCGCCCGTCCACTACACTGTATCGCGGACGGTCCAAATCTTTTTTTTACGTTTTTTTAAGTACGTCCGCTACATAATGTAGCGGACGATTTTTTAAAAAAAATACCCTCCTGTTCCATCCGCTACATTATGTAGCGGAGGAGTAGGCAGACACTATTTTTTTTTCCTGTCCTTTCTCTCATTAAAATTCTGACACGTTTCTCTCTCTCTCTCTCATTTCTCTCGTCAATTTCTGACACACTCTCTTTCCTCTCTCTCTCTCTCTATCTGGTGCTGGTGCCATATTATTATGTCCTGAGCTCCGAAGAGAGATGTGATTCTGGTTTGATAGCCACACCATTTGAAGATTCAAGATGTATTTTCTTTTAATGATGGCTCCACTTTCTAGACTACAGCCTTGCTTCACGAGATTCATGGTAGTTGTTGGTGATTGCTGGGTAAACCACATTCTCCGCTGGAAGAATTGCTTGACATCTTAGAAGCTGACACACATAGGTAAGCAATAAGATTTGGCCCTTCAGCCTTCCCCAAAGCAACATATTTTTGTCAATGGTAATTTTATTCGTGGTTGATTTCAAACACTAGTTGGACTTTGCTTAAAGAATGGCTCATTTACAGACACTTTCTCTCTCTGTTCTCTCACCATGTTTGCAATCCCATTGGAACTGTCAAGGTTTTAAACAACAAATTATGCTCGCGAGAGAGAGAGAGAGAGGAGAGAGAGAAATTGAACCCTCCACTTCTTCTTCATCCTTTGTTGCTGTTGCTGTGGTTGAGGAAGAACAGGAAAATGAGGACAGTGAGAGAAACGAGAGAGAGAGAGAGAGAGAGAGAGAGAGATGTCAGAAGGACAATGAGAGAAAGGACAGAGAAAGAGAAAAAAAAAAGTAGTGTCTGTCTACTCGTCCGCTACATAATGTAGCGGATGGAACATGAGGGTATTTTTATCAAAAAATAGTCCGCTACATTATGTAGCGGACGTACTTAAAAAAACGTAAAAAAAAAGATTTGGACCGTCTGCGATACACTGTAGCGGACGGACGGAGGGGCAAAAAGGTAAAAAAGTCCTTCCGCGACATAGTGTCGCGGACGACTGACAGGTTTTCGAAAAAGGCGCGATCTGGGCCGTCCATCTTTCAGGATGGACGGCCAGATCGCGTTTGCAGGATCTCCTATTTTGCTAGCGCTCTTAACGGATCAGCTCCCTATATATATATAAAGTGATCATGTCACTGCTTACATATACGCTTTCTTAACTCGCCATGTGAACATTTTAAACTTTTTAAAGACATTTTGAATTTATTCACCTTTGCAATAACGATTTGAATTTCTTTACTTCTTTCTCCCCGTCTCACTTATTCATTTGATTTGTATTCCTTTTTGCCATTTAAATTTCAACAAATTAAATATATTTTACATTTTTCTCTCTTCTATATCAACATGTCCCGTCTAAAAAANTTATTTACATCTTTGCAATTTCATTAGTTCCTAAGATTTTGTCAAAACTAATTCTCTATGTACTTTCTTTAATCTTTAAATCTTTTCTATTGTTTAAAGAAGCTCAATATTCTCTACAAGTTTTTCTTTGTAACTAAGATAATCTCCCTCCTTTTATTTCATTACAAGTTTATATATATAGTTTACTCTCTTATTTATTTTTCAATCATTTTTTGCATATGTTTACTCTTTCTTGGTGGGTTTGAGTAGTACAAACCTCAACACACGGTTTATTATAGTCAGAACTATCACTATTATTACTATTTAGTTGGGACCGACTATTTCTATCATTTCATATAATAATTTTTTTCATCTTCATTTGTTGCTAAAAGCTATCAATTACTACTCAAATTTATTTTTCATGACAAAAATTGGTAAGAAAATTCATATGAAAAGGTGAAAATAAAATTTTTAATTATTTTTTGTCACTACCAATTTTATTATTATCATTATAAGGATACAAGTACGAGATCTCTCAATCAGTATTTTGATAGTTGTTGCTCCCGTCTGCAATGCTCGGGATCAAAACTAGTACATTGATTATTGTTCTTCCACCATTTAGTATAAATGATCTTAAAAAGCAAGTCAACAATGTAACCTAATCAAGAATAACTCTACGGGTCTGTTTACGAACTACAATATAGCATAAAGTCTTAAAAAGTATCTCGGGCCGGACGGAGATTGGCCCTCGAGGGCAAAGGCAGAAGGGAGCTTGACTGTGCATACCACCTATCGTGAGATAGAAAAGATATTTACAGTATAAAAAAAATCTTATCTGGCTATAAAGAATAAGCTTTGTATAGCATAAAGTCTTAAAAAGTATCTCGGGCCGGACAGAGATTGGCCCTCGAGGGCAAAGGCAGAAGGGAGCTTGACTGTGCATACCACCTATCGTGAGATAGAAAAGATATTTACAGTATAAAAAATATCTTATCTGGCTATAAAGAATAAGCTTTGTACCTGAATTAATCACGACTAACTTAAGTAAATTATCAAAATATGAATTCACATGCATTACTCTTAATTTTCGGTTATCAAACAACATTGTTTGTTTGATTATGATGCATGCAATTATTATGAGATATTTACATATACATTTTTGTTTACCTATATTTTCTTCATATTATAAGTTGAAAGACAAAGAATAAATAGCAAAATAGTGGAGCCGCTAGTTACTTACTTTCTTTAAGCTTTTGTTATAAGTTGTCAAATAAAATTTCAAATGAATATTGGTTTAGCACCTAGAGTAGTAGAATAGTCATGACAATACCATATAGAGTAAAATAACGAATATAATTGTAGTTGTAATTAAATATAGTGACGCTGTCACATATCCCTTTTGAATCGTAAATATTATATATGAATTTAATCCCTTAACATCAGAGGGATTTTAAGGTGTTATGTTCTTGAGATTATTATAACGATTAAGTAGAAATTTAAAAGGAATAAAGTTGTATTTTAAATTTAACATGACTTATGTATATACCTTATCACTTTCAATTAGATTATCACTTTCTGCAAAAATAAAATTTAACAGAACGACGACATAGTAACTAATATTTCATATATATGTTTTTATTTAATTCTTGTAAGATCCTAGTAATGAGAAAATTCAAGTTGATAAAGATGAATTGTCCTTGTTTTAGAATGTTGAAATTATTTTTCACATCTTCAATGACTATTTTTTCTCACGAAGTTATAATTTTTATATCTACTATATGCATTTAATGATATTTTCTCATGAATTACACTTATTTTATCACAACATAATATAAGCGTGATGTCAAAATATGTTGGGTTATACCTATAACTATAATGAGCTTATAAAGGATAAAAAAATATATTATATTAGGCTAATATTATAGGGCGAGCGTTAACTACAAGAAAATTAGGATTTTGAGACGGACTTTTAGCGACAGAAGATATTCTGTCGCCAAAACGTATTTCAACGACGGATAAACCCGTTGGTAAAATGTCCGTCATTAAAAATTATAAGCGACGGAAAGTTACCATCGCTAAAAATTCCGTCGTTAAATATATCTTTTGTCGACGGGCTTTTAGCGACGGCTTCATTCCGTCGCTAAAAGTCCTTATAAAAATAGCTTTGTCTTTTTTCACTCTCCCCATTTCTCTCTGTCTCTCACTCTCACCCACTCACCGGCGATATTGGCGGTCTCCCTCTCCAACGACCCACCTCCGGCGATATCACCGCCCCCCTCCCCCAGCATCGTGCCCCTCCATATCTGCGTGCCACCAACGTTGCGCCACCAATTCCTTCCACTGCCGCGCCACCAAGGCCCTCCATTGCCGTCGCGCCCCCAACACTGTCGCCGCCGCACCACCTCTCTGTATGTCCATTTGCCCTAATTTGCTTTAATGCATGTTTAAGCGCCATTTGCCCTAATTTTCTTCAGTTCTGATTTATATCAATTTGCCCTAATTGGAACTTGCCCTAATTTGTTTATGGAATTATGATATGTTTCTTATAATTTCAATTATTTTTAATTGCTGATGGAATTGATTTTGTAACTGATGGAATTAGGTTGTTTAATTGCTGATGGAATTGATGCCCACATTTGTATATTACTAGAAAGTATAGCGAATTGAGATTGTTGACGGAGGATGGGACCCAATTGAATTCCGATATCGGATATGTGATTTAGTTGAATGGTAGGTTGAAATTAGGCTTATATAATTAGGTTAACGCGATAATAATTTTGTTGAAACATCCCATTTAAAACTCCCACCGCCATGAGGCAGTGTGTTCGAAAGGCAATCTGCTGAGAGAAAACGTAGGTGTGTGCTTTAGTGTGTGCTCTGTGTGGGTGCATTAGACTGTTAGAGTGAGCTGTGTGTGCCGGTTATTGTGTGCGCTACGTGAGTGCATGAGTGTAGGTACGTCGCGTGTATTTGTGTGAGTGTAAGGAGTTGTCTAGGCAGCTATGTGTGTGTGAGTTATGTGTTCGGTAGTGTGTATAATGAATGGTACATTGGTGTGAGGTGTGAGGTATTTGTATTGTATTGAGTGTGTAAGTGGGATTGAATGTGGTTGCTTATGTGTGTCTATAAGAGGAGAGGGACTGCTGAAGTAATTAGAGGGTGGTAGTGAATAACTGTGCGCACACGTGTGTATGCAAATTGGCGTAGTGAAAGGCGAGAGCATTTGGGTAGCATACTTTGGTCATTAACTTGTGAAATTCTATAGTAAGATACTTTGGATTAACTTGTCTGCGTGAGTTTAGTGAGTGAGTGAATGGAGGGAAATGGGTGTAGCTTATGACGTGCTCTGTGTAGGGGTGTGATTGTTGTGAAGTGTGGAGTGGAAACAAATTCTATACCCCATTGACAATAACTTGGATTGTTTTTTATCTTTCGAGATAAAGCGTAAGGTTTCTACCAAATTGGATAACTGTTCCAAAATTTTGCGAATTCGTTTATTTTTCATAGTATTAGTGGTAGTCTAACGCTACATAAAAAATTACAAGAATAAAAATAAGTGGTATCGGAGTTAATTTCTGTAGTGCACGTTTCGTTCTTAACCCTAATACTACGTACCTATTAACAAGAATGTCATTTGTGAACGAAATATACATAAGGTTTAGGTTGTTTCATTTTTTTCTTTTGAATTATATCTTCTCTTTTTGAACGGCAAAGTATATACGTAAATAATAGATGCCGCTAGGCACTCTTTTCATGCAAAGTCAAAAAAAATTGTTTGTAAGAACTGGATAGATGAGACGTTTTGAATCTACATATATATCTATAATATGATTTCAAAATTTATTGAAAAGATGAGTGAATTGTTCTTTCAATTACGTATTGCAAAAACTACTTGAAGGCTTCATGCTTTTTCTTTTTTGTTACACTGAGTTAAAACTTCTAATGTTTTACCCGCTGGAGCATAGTACTAGTTACTACTATTGCTTTTGTCGCAACATTAACAAGACAAGCCACTAATCATTTGCACCAACATATTTTTTCCACTCACAAGGATTTGAGCAGTATTTTTTTTATTATGAAACAATTTTTCCATCTTCATGCCATAAAAAGCGTCCGAATATACTTTCCTGGAGACTAGTAAAGTTTACTGTGTTGCACATGAAATAGTGGTTCTTGCAAGCATGAACGATTCTTAAAAAATAAAGCAATGTCTTCGGACGTGTCCGGAGGTTTCGGACACTTATCGGTAGGCGTCGAACACGTGTCCAGAGGTGTCGGACACATGTCGGTAGGCGTCGGACACGTGTCTAACGAGCCTAATTAGTTTTAATTCATCCTAAGAACCTAATGAAAATCAAATTATCTGTAATTACCCCAAGTTAGCCCTAATTAGCAAATCTTTGAACTTTGATGGTTTTTTGTCTTCGTTGAGATCCAGTGATTGGATTTGCACTAGGGTTAGGTTTCATTCAGTGATTGGTTTGAGATTTTTGGGGTGTTATTTGTAATATGTGAGTGACGTTCAACAGTATAGGTGGCTATTTGGATGGTGAAATGATGATGTGCGTAGTTGAGATTTTTGTGGTAGTCATTTTAGCTACAACTCGCCGTGGATCTGTTTTTTTAGCATCACTTTAACATAATTTGATTGATTTAATTCAGTTATGAAATTGATGCTCGTCGATTGAATAATCCTTGATTGGTTTTTCATGTTAAAGTAGGTTAAATGGCTTCTGCTTCGGTGAACAGGGACGTTTCAGTCAGCAGGAACTTCTTCAAGGTCATGATGCCTGGTTTTCATACAGAACTTGTATGTCATCCCGCTTTCTCTGTGTTTTCGTGTGTGTTAAAAGTTTTATCTTTAGTTAAAAGCTTACATGTCTTATTGTATTATGAATATATTAGGCCAAACCGGTAGCATTTTGGAGATTGCTTACCATATTGAGATTTGAAGCAACTTTAACGAGCCGCAAGGGGTCATGGCTTGTTAAATTGAAGAAGAAGGTTGGCCAAGAGGTTCTTTGCTTCGAAGAGGGTTGAAGCAAATTCGTGCAGCAGCATGACCTCCATCTAGGAGACTTTTGAACACATGGGGCAAATGCGTTTTCAAATGCTGATGTTTGATCAAAGCACTCGTGAAAAACTTTTCCCCCAATGTTAAACTCTGAGCCGTAATTAGATAATATTTTAAATTAATCGCATTGGATATGTACATTTTGAAAAATTTTGTGTTATTTGAACATTGACTATTTATTTGATAATTTTAGGTTGTTAATTGTGCATTTGATAATTATGATTATTGATCGATGATTGTAGATTCTTAATCGTGCATTTGAGATATTGAGATTGTTGACGGAGGATGGGACCCAATTGGTTTGAATTTTTTATTACAGGTTTAAATTAAAAAATGACTTTAACTTTTAGCGACAGATTAATTCCGTCGCTAAATATTTTATCCCATCGCTAATTGCATAAAAAAGATATTCCGTCGCTAATTTAGAAATAAATCCGTCACCAAAAGTTTTATATTAGACGACGGATTTTATAATTCCGTTGCAAAACTTTTAGTAACGGCCTTTTATACAAGGGACTTTTAGCGACGGTAATTCCGTCGCTAAAAGTTTTAGCCACGGAATATAGGCTTTTAGCGACGGATTTTACCGTCGCTAAAGGCCTTACTTCTTGTAGTAATCAACCACTTGCTATTGAATGCGCACAATAATCACCACTCATTGTTGTAATCAATACCATTATAATTAGAATTAAGTTTTAATGTTCACAACTTGTCTCAGATTTACCAATTACTCTTATTTCTCGTGAAAATTTAATTAAGCATAAATGAAAAAGTCTTTTTATTGATTGTAAAGGCCCTATGTTAAAATGAATTGGCCAATCAGTAGTTTTGTAGAATTACACGGATATATTTTTGTTTTAAATGTTCTCATATATAGTTATTGAGATTTATTTGATTTAACTGTACTATTTTTTCAAAGACGTATGTGATTTCTTTTTAAAATCTCATATATGCGATACAACCACTTTTTTTATTGTGCAGCCTTATCAAAAGAAACAATTATCCTATAATTTATTTATTGAACTTAAATTTTATATAGATAATTTTTGGAATGATTATGTTATGCTCAGACACACACATTTATTAAATTAAAATAAATTTAAATTAACTATAACATAATTTTTTTTCTTCTCAATCTCATATGTTATTTTTATTTTCTAGATACACGATTTGTGATTTTCGTATAAGAGCGTTAATTTTAAGGACACGATAATCAAAATTAAATTCATATAAATTTGTATATTTAGAGTTTTAGAATTAATTTTAAGATTATATAAGGCTTCGTAATATAGTTCAACATAGTTCTTCCAAAATTAAATAAATTTAAAAATAGTGATCACATCCAAAATAATATTTACATACATTTACATAAACTAACATGTTTAGTATATAACAGTAGATCATTCTTAACTATCAGATTTACGAATAAGCTTTATCATTATTGCAATTTTAATTAACAATTATTATACAGTTATTTGTTGGTCATGCGCTCCCATCCCAACAATATTGTCATTATTTTTATTGTTTGAATCTGAATTGTTTTTTTAGTCTCATTTGTACCATGATTCTTTTTCACTTCTAAATCTTATATGTTATTTTTTTTTAGATATCTGAATTTTACATTCGTATTATAGAGTAGTTTTAAGGATACAATATAAAAATTAAGTTCTAATAAGTTTGTTCATTAATTAGTTAGAGTTTTAGGATATTTAGAATTAGTTTTTCAATTATATAAAGCTTATTGGTATGGAAATCAACTTATCAGGAAATAAGGATCATATCCAAGATAATATTTGAGACCTTTAGAAACGCTAATGTTTATAATTTTATTTTACTTTGAAAACATTTAGCGATTATATACCATATTTTTGCATTTTAAATGTTTTAAAATCTCATAAATAAAGTAATTAAGAATTATTTGATGAGTTTATTGCACCTTTTTTTTCCTAGTACATATGTGAGTTTCTAAATCTCATATATACTTATTTACTTACTTTGTTGATCGTGGGGTCTTATCAAAGCAACAAATTGTTCAATAATTTAATTATTTATTTACATAGTATATAGGTAATTTTTTGTAATGATTTTGTTATGTTTAAATACATATACATTTATCGAATTATAACCTTATATTAATTGTAACATATTTTTTTGTTTTAAATCATATATATTATTTTATTTTCGAGAAAAATGATTTTTTTTCTTCGTATAAGAGAGTTAGTTTTAAGAACACTGTAGTCAAAATCAAATCCTAAAAAATTAGTACATTTAGAGTTTTAGAAGCAGTTTTCAGATCATCTAAGGCTTCCTAATATAACTCTCATATAGTTCCTGTAAAATTAAATAAGCTTAAACTTAGGGATCACATCCAAAATAATATTTGCATACCATTAGATAATCTGACATGTTTAATATACAATTTCAAATCATTTTCAACTATCAGATTTACGAATAAGTTTTTTTAACATTGTTATTTTAATTAGTAACAACGATACAATCATTTGTTTATCGCGAGGTCTTACCCAAAAAATAAGTCAATTTTTTTTTACCAAAGGATTTGTAAAAGTTGTATATTATATTGATAAATTTTTATATCGATTACAGTAATGTAACATTATTTTTTAATATGTTATTTTCATTTTTTAGATATACAAACTTTTATATTCATATTAGAGAATGGTTTTAAGGATACCATAGTTAAAATTACGTTCTAATAAGTTAATTCATTTATTAGTTAGAGTTTGAGAAGGTTTAGAATTAGTTATTCAATTATATAAGAGTTATTGTGTAATTAACTTACCAAGAAATAATGAACCCATCTAAAATAATATTTGAGACCTTTAAAGACACTTATAATGTTTATAATTCTATTTAATGTTGAATTCATAATGCTATGACGTGTCAAATAAAAAGGTTATATATGTGATGACGTCTCATGCAAAGAATCTATCATTTCGCTTATTATATATTTTATAGATATAGATATAGATAGATATAGATATAGATAGATCATGGCATCTTTAATGAAATAACTATAAGTAAAAATTGGGTGGTCAAAACAGTGGTGATGGTGGTGGGAGAACTTAGCAATTGCTTTTATCAGACGGAACACTAGACTGACTGAATACATTCTTCTTATGTTAAACTTAGGTTGATTTCTTTAGCCTATCTGCATATGTTTATAGCATTTTTTGGCTAGTGATATTTGCGTTGCATGTGGTATAGTGTTGGTGACCAAAAAGACCCCATGATATCATAAAAACCACAGATTTTGAGTAACTAGAAAGTTCATTAAATCGCTAAATTTTTTAAAGTGGAAATTGTAGCATCTTTCTACCGACGAAACAAACTTTATTGGTGTTTTAGAATTTAGTTATAGTGGAGAGACTCCAAATACATGACATTAGGTAAAATGGGTACATATGATTTATGTCGTGATTTAGTCTCTTAATTTTGTGACCATTTATGCTATAACCGTTAAGGCATAAAAAATGAACAATAATGAAACTGCGCTGTAGAATATTACAGAGTAGGGCATTCTGTGCGATCAATTTTCTTCCTTAGTCACAGTGATTGTTAGATGATATATATCATTATGGTAATTACCTTTTTCTTATTGTCCTATGTCTAGAATATTCTATAGTTCTCCTAACTTATGCAGGACTCTCTTTTCAATTACTCATATGATAGTTTTCTCTTACCTATATAAAGACCTCATTTTACTCAGTTTGACAATATGATCAGTAATATAATGCTTTGAAAGTCTTTCAATTGTTTTTGCAATCGCCGGCAGACGGCCTTTTGCTGTTCGCCCCACTACAAGAAAAGAGGGAATTAGCGACGGACTTTTAGCGACGGACGAAATTTCGTCGCTAAAAGTCCTTTCAGAGACGGATACAACCGTCGATGAAAATTCGTCGGTAAAACTATTTAACGACGGAAACATCCGTCGTTAAAACATTTTACCGACATATTTTCAGCGACGGTGTTTTACCGACGAAATATACCGCCGTTAAATATTTTATAGGTTTTTTTAATTTTCAATGATTTTAAAAAAATATATAGGCGACGGAATCATTCCGTCGGTAAAACTTCCCGTCGGTGAAAGTAGGGTTTTGCCGACGGACTTTTGCCGACGGATGTGTTCCGTCGGTAAAGGTCTTAAAAAGACCAGATCCATTTGCTTTTCTTTCTCCCGTTTCTCTCTCTCTCTCTCTCTCTCTCTCTCTCTCTCTCTCTCTCTCTATTAACGCTCACCGGTGATATCTCCTCCGTTGCCACCTCCGTCGCCATCCCCAGCAACCCAGCCCCTGACGTTGGTATAGCCTGCCACCGCCACCGACGCCGCCACTGCCGCGCCGCCCATCTTCAAAACCTAGAGGTATGTGGGTTGTTTTTCGCTTCATGAAAATTGTAATGATCTTAATAATGAGTAATTGGGTTATTTGAGCGATTGTGGGTTATTTGAGCGATTGTATTTCCTTAGAAGGGATCCCAATCAGAATAGGGGATCATGAAGGGTGGTGATTTGTGAGGTTCAGTTTGGCTTAGTTTAGTAAACTATGAACTACAAACCAGAATTTTTAGTGTAGCACAAAATCCACACTGTCGAGGGTTCAATCAATAATGGGTGGTGATGACAGGTAGTGAGCCTACTGGTCTAGACACTGAGGGAACTAGAAAATGGGTTTTAAGAAAACGAGATTAGTACATTTCATCCCGTGAGGCCGGAGGTTGCTTGGTTCATTTGCAATGAGAGCAAGATTTGAATTAGGTTTTGATTTTCTTTAGCTTAATACAGTAATGAGAGGAAGATCTGATAATATAGGTGGTGATGTCGGTTGCCTTGTATGTACTGCAAAATACCTTGCTCTTGTATTGTTAGTTTTTCTTGTTTATTTTCATGTCTTCGTCCCCTCTTTTGAGGTCTCCTTGAATTTAATTAAACGTTCGACGTACACTTGTATTGTTGGTTGAAGCTGTAGACTAGAGGTGGTTTGTTTGGTCTGTCAATTTGGTTTGGTTTTGGACAAAGGTTTATTGTTTGCTAGTATTAGTTGATGCCCTAATCCAACCAAACCTTAAACCCTAAACCCTAAACCCTAAACCCTAAACCCTAAACCCTAAACCCTAATTGAATCGAACCCTAAATTAAACTAATTGAACCCCTAATTAAACCCTAAATTGATTGCCCTAATCTAACCGAACCCTAATTGAACCCTAAATTGAATGCCCTAATCCAACCGAACCCTAAATTGAACTAATTGAACCCTAAATTGAATGCCTCAAATCAACTGAACCCTAAATTGAATCAATAGAACCCCCTAATTGAACCCTAAATTGAAGTAATTGAACCCTAAATTGAATGCCCTAATTGAATCGAACCCTAAATTAAACTAATTGAACCCCTAATTAAACCCTAAATTGATTGCCCCAATCTAACCGAACCCTAATTGAATCCTAAATTGAATGCCCTAATCCAACCGAACCCTAAATTGAACTAATTGAACCCTAAATTGAATGCCTCAAATCAACCGAACCCTAAATTGAATCAATAGAACCCCCTAATTGAAGTAATTGAACCCTAAATTGAATGTCCTAATTGAATCAAACCCTAAATTAAACTAATTGAACCCCTAATTAAACCCTAAATTGATTGCCCCAATCTAACCGAACCCTAATTGAATTCTAAATTTAATGCCCTACTCCAACCGAGACCTAAATTGAACTAATTGAAACCTAAATTGAATGCCTCAAATCAAACGAATACTAAATTGAATCAATAGAACACACTAATTGAACCCTAAATTGAAGTAATTGAACCCTAAATTGAATGCCCTAATTGAATCGAACCCTAAATTAAACTAATTGAACCCCTAATTAAACCCTAAATTGATTGCCCCGATCTAACCGAACCCTAATTGAACCCTAAATTGAATGCCTCAAATCAACCGAACCCGAAATTGAATCATTAGAACCCCCTAATTGAACCCTAAATTGAAGTAATTGAACCCTAAATTGAATGCCCTAATCGAACCGAACCCTAAATGAAACTAATTGAACCCTAAATTGAATGCCCTAATACAATCAAACCCAAAATTGAAATAATTCAAGCGCATCGCATATGTGAATTTTGAACAATTTTTTTCCATTTGAACATTGATCATTTGTTTGATAATTTTAGGTTGTTAATTGTGCGTTTTAGAATTGTGATTATTGATTGATGATTTTAGGTTATTAGTTGTGCATTTGAAGTAATTGCGATTATTAATTGATGATTTTAGGTTGTTAATTGATGATTTTAGATTGTTAATTGTGCATTGAGCATTTGAGATATTGAGATTATTGACGGAGGATGGGACCCAATTGGATTGAATGTGTGATTTTTATTAATTTTTATTGCATTGAGCATTTGAGAATTGAGAATTGAGATTGTTGACGGAGGATGGGACCCAATTGGATTGAGATACCTGTTAGTTAGCGCAGACACGGACACCACGTCTGATCGACGGTGTCTGACATTTAAAAAATAAATTAACGTATGCCAATGTGTCTGGAGGTGCGTGTTGGTGGGTGTCGGACACGTGTCCAGAGGCGTCGGACACGTGTCCAGAGACGTTGGACACGTGTCGGTATGTGTCAGACACGTGTCCGGAGCTGTCAGACATGTATCGGACACCATATCGACACCCTATATGAGGTGTCGGAATTGAGGTTGTTGACGGAGGATGAGACCCAATTGGATTGAGATACATGTTAGTTAGCGCAGACACGGACACCACGTTTGATCGACGGTGTCCAGCATTTAAAAAACAAATTAACGTATGCCGATGTGTCTAGAGGTGCGTGTCGGTGGGCGTCGGACACGTGTCCGGAGGCGTCGGACACGTGTCGGTATGTGTCGGACATGTGTCCGGAGGTGTCAGACACGTATCGGACACCGTATGCCGATGTGTCGCCTGGTAATGTTCAAGTGTACGTGGTTCGATGTCACATGCAGTAGAGGAATCCGTGTTAGCTCTCAAGGGATTGTAGATGTCAATGTCAAGTCAAGACTTGCATCAGACGAGCCCTTTGTGTTTGCTAGTCAAGCTGTACAAGTCTTTTACGCGGAGGACGTCGCCAATCCCAAATCTCATTGGTATACAACTATCAAGTCCAAGAAATTGCCCGTGACATATGACAGTGAGCTAGACTCCTTTCAAGCCGACCAACCACGTTCTTCCTCTTCCAACAACACTTCTTGTGGGAGAAGAAGTCGTAGATGATGACGCGGAAGACGTTGAAAGTGTTGGAGATGATGTGACCGAGTCTACTGATGAAGAGGATGAATTAGAAGATGAAGAGGACGACGAGTCCCACGAAGAAGAGGGCGACGAGGAAAGTGATGAAGATGATTCGCAAACTGAAAATGATTGACTTGTAATGTTGTAACATCACGGGAAAAATGTAGTAACATTTTAGAACTTGGTGTTTATTGATGTGTTTTTGCACATCCGTTCATATATATATATATATATATATATATATAGTGCCGATGATGATTTATGCCTAAATTATTGTTTTTCACGTGTTAATGTCTTTGTATATAATCTATATGAAGTCAGATATGGATAGGATACGGGCTATTCGTGGCCGGGCTGGACGCCGAGCTGCTTCCTCCCCGGTTGGTCCCACCTCGTCATTGCCTACTGATGACGAGGCACAGAGTGATCGCGGACAGCCATCGGGGGCCCAGCCCCAGCCATCGCCGTCTCCCCAGCCCCAGCCGTCGCCGTCACCGTCGCCCCATCCCCAGTCATCGTCGTCGCCCCAGCCCCAGCTCCAGCCGTCGCCCTTGCCCGATGCAGATTCATCCCACACGCGCGTGCATTCTCCATCTTCCGTGGGTTCTACCTCAGGTATAGTTGATAACGGTGTTTCGTACATTTTCGCTAGCCTTATATTTGAACTGTATTAATGTCTGTGTTTTGTAGGATCTCGACGAGGCCGTGGTCCGACACGCGGGGTACGCATCGACCCCCAGCGTAAACAGAGAGTTACGCTCACGCAGGAGGGCCTGTAAGTACTAAAAATATCACCTCATGCCTTATATTTAAAATTTTGGGGTGTTAATTTATATTTGAACTGTATTAATTAATTTAATTACTTCTTTGGCAGGATCCTGGAGAATATGGCGAGGACGAAGATCGGCGTTCTTGTGAAGGGCCGATTCTTCGAGCCACGCCTGTACTGGAAGGACTGGGATGCCGCTGCGAGGGAGGCCCTATGGGAGGAGTGGCTGGTACGGTGAAGTATTTTTTTCAGCGTTAGTAAATGTTAAATTACAGTTTGTTTTATGTTGTTAATTTGTGTTATTGAATGCCTTACAGGAGGGGTTCACGTTTGACACGCCTCAGCAGCAGGTACTGGGGCAGCAGGCTTTCTTTGCCTACATCGGCAAGAATTACCGCCGATGGCTCCACGATGCACGGGACCGGGCGAAGAAGGCGCTGCCCGCGGGTGCCCCGATGACGGACATGACGAGATATCCCCCACATTGGATATCTCACCGTGTATGGGGGGAGATGATAGATCGGTGGGCTGCAGATCCAGGTTGGGACGCCAAGAGTAAGAGCGGGGCTGAGAACAGACAGAACAGAGATCCGACGCACACAGGGGGGTCGGTGCCACACGACATCGTCCGACACATGAACGCGGTCGAGCACCCGGATCTGGAGGAGGATGAGGTCATAGCTCTGACCTATACTCAGACGCACGTGCGGAAGAAGGACAAGGACGAGACGCACCGGGCGGGCGACTATATTTCAGATATTGCCCGGCGGATCGATGTGAGTCAATTTATTTAAGTTGTTAATGTTTTTTCTTTCTATCCTCAATGTCTGTTTCGTTAATTAATGCCCTAACATATCGTTAAACCACTATTTTTGCAGGCCTCGTATGAACAGCTAAGGGGGTCCGAGCAGCAGTCCGGACAGCCATCAGCGTCCACTAGTACGGCTGCGAGTACTGGGGGGTTGAAGCGATGGCTGGATACGCCGGAGGTCGTGAATCGGCCGAAAGGCCGCATACGCGGCCTGCCTAGCACGACTGCTCGTGCCGTGATAGGAGCGTCCTCACCCCCTGCTGCCCCTCCACAGACACCGGCTCCTCGTCCTCAGTTGGACGACGAGGAGATCCAGCGCATTGCTACAGTGGTGGTGAGGATGATCAGGGAGCAGGGCACTGCTGGACAGGCCGAGCCAGCCCCAGATCAGCAGGATCCAGATCCGGGAATCGGGAACCCTTGATGAACCCCTTCCCGTGCCCGTTCCTAGCTTCCCCCCTCCCCCCGCGCCCCGTGCCCGGCTTGTACTCTTCTCCCCTCTCCTAACCGGCTGTATCCGGTTCCCGGCTTGTATATATATGAGTTTTTTTATAATAAATATTTTTTATAATAAATATTTTTTATAATTGATTATATATGTTTCTTTCTGTATTGATTATTGTGCGTTGTTGTTGAGAATTGAAAATTGTATTACAGGTCTGGGAAATTGAAAAATATAAAAAAAATTGACTCTTGGCGACGGATTAATTCCATCGCTAAAGTATTCCTACAATCAGTTATTTAGCGACGGAATATTCCGTCGCTAAATAAGTTTTTTAGCGACAGAATATTTCGTCTCAACAATATTTAATCCGTCGCTAATTTGACAAAAAAGAAAATAAATTAAAATTCTAAAAATATAATTAGTGACGGAATATCCGTCGCTAATGAAAAATAAATCCGTCGGTAAAAATGACATATTTAGCGACGGATTTAAAAATTTCGTCGCTAAACTATTAGTGACGGGCTTTTATACGAGGGATTTTTAGCGACGGTGAATCCGTCGCTAATTCTTATAGCGACGGAATTTGGGCTTTTAGCGACGAATTTTCCCGTCGCTAAAAGCCTGTTTTCTTGTAGTGGCCGGCCCACTCATGTGCTTTTGTTTCTTTTCTTACTGTTCCTTTCGTGAGGCCAGAATTTTGGTCTTTCTTTTCTGCCCTTTCTTTCTAGTGATCTTCACTTATGCTGAAATCCTAGCCACCGCCCACCATTACTGTTCATCAACCCTAACTTATCTCTTCGCTAAAAAGAAAAAAAGTTTCCTTCTTCTTTTACCTATGTCGATTTCCTTAAGCCCAAATCCTAATCCAACGCCACCATAAGATTTTGTTCCCTCCATTGATCACAACACCGCCAATCACACCATCATCTTCATCCCCACGTGCCCCTATACGCCCCCTGAAGTTTCTGCCTTCAAGCCAAGCGCCTTCACGCGCCCACGCGCTCAGTTCTCCAAATGTGGTTCTGGGGCTGACCCATGTAAACCGGGGCCCCTTACCTAACCCGATTCCGCCAACCCACATGACCCTGTTTTCTAACATGTTTGATGTTTTCGGTTCACTTAGATTGGTTCTTTTATGTTTGACCGGTTCGCTTGGTTTGACCTGGTTTTCTCACGCCTCAGGTTCTCACCCATTTTATCATTCTGAACCCATTCTCGCTTTCCTTTTACTCCAATTCTCTTTATATTTTATGTCTTTGAGCTTATTGTTTGGTTCCTTCATTATTGCTTATTATTTATTATTTTTTTTCTTGGTGACTGCCATGGATCTTGCTCTTTGCCGTACTTTGCCCCCGTGGCTCTTGCCTTGTTCTTAGCCACCATACCTTGTTCTGGGACTCCTACCTTATTCTTCGTCACCGGACCTCACCCTGAGACCTTAATAGTTGTTGGACTTCGGACGTTGCTCTGGGAATCCTGTTTGTTTCTAGTCGTTGGACCTTACCCCGAGACCTTGATGGTTGTCATACTTCGCCTCGGGACTCATGTATGTTCTTGCATCGGCGGACTATATACATGGATTTCATCTCAACTTGGATCTCACTTAATGCAGCTAGTATTAAGATACCGCTCCAGACTTAACCTCCAAACTCAAGCTTGTTCTTATTCTGACAACTTGAGTTTAAGGGGGGATGTTAAATGATATATATTAATATGAAAATTACCGTTTCCTTATTATCTTATGTGTAAAATCTATGTAATATATAATAAGCGAAGTAAGAAAAACATTGATAACTTCTTTGCGCGACAAATCATCGCTTCTTTACATGACACGTCACCAGATTAATTTTTTTTATATTAGTAAGTCTTATTTAATTCCAAAACTAACTCTAATCTTTCTAAAATTTTGCCTAATCAATATACTAATCTATTAAGACTTCTTTTTGACAATTATGTCTTTAAAATTCAAAAACTAATTCTAATCATTCTCAAACTCAACCTTATCATTATACTAACTTATTAGGACTTAATATTCACTATTGTATCTTTAAAACTACTATCTAATATGAATATAAAAACTCATATATAGATATATATAAAATGTAAATAATACCTTTAATTTAGAAGAAAAAGTTAGTTTAATATCCAATTCCAATCATTCTAAAACTCTATCTAATCAATATACTAATCTATTAAAACTTTGTTTTGACAATTATGTTCTTGAAAGTGTTTTCTAATATGAAAATTAAAATTCATAGACCCAAAAAATAAGTTATGAGATATAAAATAAAAACGTGATCTAATAATTAATTTAAATTTTGATAGAATCCTAATTTTTATATTTTGCAGAGTACTCTTAACTTAACTTTTCAAGCTAATAGACATGGTTTTTAAATGAATCAAATTGGGCCACTAATATAGTCTTGAAAAGTTACTTGAAACTGTTACAAATAAAGTATTAAAAATTTCTTAATAACTGCAATTATAGTTTTAGCAGAAGTAGATTTTTTTCTCATAAGATGTAAATCTTTTTTTGTTTCTTGAAATGTGGTATTCATTGATACACTTTTTGTAACTTTTTAAAATATTTTATCAACTTACTCGAGCTTGACTCGGGATCCTGAGCTATAATAATTAATAATTGAGGCGAGAAATGCAATTATGACACCTTATTGCATTGTGTTTTTAATGTAATAAGAGTTATAAAAACTAATGTTAAACACATTAATATTACTAAAGATCTGCAAACATTATTTTGAACGGGGTCCTTAATTTTGCAATTAATTAAATCAACAAATATAGTAGACATTTAAATAATTAGCCTTACGCAATTCAAAAATCAATTCAAAATATTTAAAATTTTCTAACCAAAATAGTAATATATTATGACTTTATTGGAACATTATATATCGAAAAAGCTCTCTAACATGAAATTCATATTTAAGTTTTCTCTAAATTCAAATATGAATCTAACTTGATAACAATATTGATTAAAAAAATTGGTTAGTAATTTTCTTACTCTAAAGTTTTGCGGTATCCTATTTAGTAGCATTGGTTAAATGTAAAAACACCATAATATGCAGATTCTATAAGGGATACATTAAAAAAATAGTGTAAATTTAAAACCTTAATTATGTAAGCTTTTCTTAAATTCAACTAATTTTATGTTGAAAAAGTTTTGAACTAATTTTTTTCTATGATATTTTTATTGTGAGTAATTAACTATTAAGCATTCTAAATTCTGTATTAGCAATATACCATTTATGATTTTAATTATGTTAACTTTTATAAAAAGATATTAGTTATTGTGTGATGAATGTAGACTAAAACTTGGATTGAAATTCTTATTATATCTAAAGATAATTCTTACTTAGTAAGAATGCTTATCGTATACTTTGTGAAATGTTGGTACGAGGTTTTGAGCTATCGTACATAGTCATGTTGGTTAAACTTTTTAAACTTTATATAATTACTTCATGCACTAATTATTATTTTCTCTGCTTCTAAAAATATCACATCATCCTTACTTTATTAGTTGTGTTGATTAACTTTTATATGCTATAAACAAATATATGGATCAAACTTTTCTCTATCAAATTAAACTAATATATAAGTAATGTTATGAACAACCCATTCAAAGGTACAATTTTTTTTAAAAGATACGTAGAAAATAATAAAAATGTCTTATGCAATAATAAATTGATCTCAATATGTTGTCTGCATATTTTTATCAGTAGAATTTACTTTTTCTTTTTTGTGTACTAAATAAGCATTTAATTTTTGTACATAGTTACCCAATCAGAATTTGCAAATATGCACAAGGACATTGCTTATTGAAGACCAGAAAGGTTAATTTATTTTATTACAAGAAAGTTCAAGCCAAAATTACAGAATTTGCAAATATGCACAAGGACATTGCTTATTGAAGACCAGAAAGGTTAATTTATTTTATTACAAGAAAGTTCAAGCCAAAATTAAAGTAACTATGATATTTGACTAGAAAGGTTAATTTATTTTATTACAAGAAAGTTCAAGCCAAAATTAAAGTAACTATCTTTGATAAAATAACAATAAAATTATAAAATTATGCAAGATATTTTACTATGCATTTTAAGACTACTAAAATAAATTATTGTTAATAAACTGTCCCGTGCTTGGCACGGGATTCTGGGCTAGTATTCTATAGTTCTCCTAACTTATGTGAGACTCTTTTTTTTTCCTGATAAGATAGTTTTATCGTGCCTATATAAATACCTCCTTGTATTGAGTTCTACAATATGATCGGTAATATAATTATCTTTTTCTTCGCCTTTTCCATCAGTGGAGAGTTGGGAACCTCTGCATAATCTTACTAATCTTTCCCCTCACTTAATTCCTAATCATGATAATCTCATTTCTCCCGACCTCTCTCTTCCTCTTCACCTTCTTCGTCTGTCTCTACCTCTATCGCTTATTTCTCCAGCCAAATCATAAATCATCAACCACTACAGGGTTCAAAATCTACCCACTACTCAGAACACTACCCGAGTTTCTCCTAAACAGCCACCGTGTCCTTGAATGGACTACTGGGATCCTCTCTACCTGCCCCACCAACACCGCCGTCTTCTGCCGTCCAGGCAAGGTACAGGTCGTCTTCACCACCAACCCATCTAACGTCAAGCACATGCTCAAAACCAACTTCAAAAACTACCTGAAAGGCACCCGGTTCACTTCCCTCCTTGAAGACTTCCTCAGCCGGGGAATCTTCAATTCAGACGGTGAAATCTGGAAGATCCAGCAGAAAATCGCTAGCTACGAGTTCAGCACGAAGTCCATCTGCAATTTCATCATGGACAACGTGACCATCGACATCAATTGGTATGAAAGAGCAACACTTATCACAGTAGAAGTAACCGAACAATTCGGAGAATGGCGATTGAACAAAACTCAGAAAAAAAAATTGATGCGTGGAATGTGTTTTGGGATTTTTACTTATGGGAATATATTTTAGCAACTTGATCGGAACTTAATAGGTACGTTTCACTTCCCTCTTGGAGAGATGACAATAACCTTAGAAGATGTAGGGTTCATCCTAGAGTTACCAGTGACGGGACAATCGGTTATTTCTACTAGGGCTTCCGCAACAAATAGGGGATTTTCTAGGGACTTCATTGGGTCGATAGTCGAGAATAAATTTGGCAGTGGTGGGATAAAGTTGAAGTGGATGGTAAAAACATTCAAGTTTTGCCGAAAAACTACACGGAGGAGATGCTTGTGCTGCACACAAAGGCTTTCCTACTGTGGGTAATGGGTGCAATTTTATTCCCAACGACGACAAAGAACACGGCTCAATACAAATATTTAGCTCTGTTGGGTAACTTGTAAGAGGTAGGGGAGTATGCTTGGGGTGCAGCAACACTTGCATACTTGTATCAAGCATTGCACAAGGCAACGAGGCCCGACTGCAAAGCTATATGTGCATGTCTCTCATTGTTACAGGTATATCATATAACTCTTTTTAATTACATTTTCGATATTTTTTTATTAGTCAGTGCACAATAAATTTTGACGATACAACCCTAATTTGTCTTTGTTCTCAGGTGTGGTCTTATGAACACTTTAGTGTCACTCACCTAACCGTAGGGAGTGAACCAATAATGTGTGGCCTTGGTTGTGTGCTTCGGATTACAGTTGGAGGGAGAGCCACTACCCAAGGAGAGATAATCCCCATCACAACATTGTGTTCTATCGGGGGGAGTTTGATTCACTGTCTTCGGGCCAAATGTGTTGGGCGTTGTGCAAACATTTGGATAGACGGGTAATAGAGTCGTTCGTGTTCACGCTCTCTGGGTTGTAACACACTCCACTGATCCATTTTGAGATCGTGGAGTGGCAGTTACCGGATCGGACCATGCGCCATTTAGTGTGCCTGGAGGGGTTTCCAGCTAATGCCCCAGACATGAGGGTTAACAGGAACTCACCGGGTGTCCAACGGTTCGGGCAGGTGAATGCGCTCAAATTATGCGCTTCTGAACTTGAACTGTGGGATTCTTGGCAAGACACGCTCGTAGCCATTGTTCAGAGCCTGACCATGTGGTGAGCATCGAACAGTATCTGGGGTGGTACTACCGCATCACCCGAAAGAGAATAGCGTCAATAAAGTGGACAAGAGGCCAGAAACACCATCCTAAGATCAGAACGATAAGCGTAGGGCATTCGAACTCGTAAGTTTCCTAATGGCTTTCAATTGAATTTGATCTCGTAATTTTTGCATTCAATCTCGTTTGTATTTAAAGTTACTTATTATTTAATTGGATGTAGGTTGTTGCCTCGCTCTCCTTCTTCAAGAAACTGAGTGGGCGGGAATGATCTGCTGGATGTATCGGAGAGGATCTTTGCTCCCAAGAGATCTTGGTGCATGGCTGCGGGGAGTTTGTGACCCGCTATATGGGATAGCCTTCAGGCATGAGCCTGGGAATGGATTATCCTAGGTGGCAGCCTCCCCATGTGAGCGAGGGATACGGTGATCCCTCGGGGCAGACTTCGAGGGTGAGCGAAGGAGTTGGTGGTCCCTCCGTAGCTGGGATAGGTGATGCTTGGGGGCTACCATTGGGTATGGCCGTATGGGAATGGCTCATTGGGACGAGTGAATTCAACCCTTGTTTGCTTTGCTTGAGGACTCAAAGGTTACACTAGCTAATCGGAGTCAAGTCACACAAGACTTTGACTTCACGAACTTTAACCTCTCCGAGTCACTAACACTCGTCCCGTGAGCAAGACCTTCCACTTCTTGCCTTGGAATACTCGAAGAGCCTCAAAGAGGACAATATCCCTTAGTCAATCCCCCGGCATTCCCTCTTATCCCAAAGGGCATCCGTGGAAGCCTCTGAAGCCGGCAAAACTTGCCCTAGTCCACCAACGATACTTTAGCGAGTCCTCCCAGCTAGGCTCAAAAAGTGGTGTGGAATGTCGTGCCGTTGATTACTATGTCTCATGGGGACAGAATGTCCACCCTCAGGCCGAGTCGTTGGTTGGAAGATACGGTGATGGCTGCCTACATCAAGCTTCTGATACGTCGGGAGAGGGATAGGGCAAATGTGAATCCTTGTGTTTTTACGTTGGATGCGCTTTTTCATGGAATGCTCTATGGAGAATGGCAATGGTGGAAACTGGTGAGGGGGAAGAAAAGCTTGATCCATTGGTGTCAGCCTAGGGACCTCTCTGTATTTTTTATGAATACTGCAAATTCGGTGAGCTTCCGTGATGCAAATGTCTTCTTAGTACCCTTCTTAGAGCACTCCCACTGATATTTGGTTTGCTATGAACCACATGTTATGGTCATATTAATCCTCAACAGTCTCTACAACGATGTCCCCTTGATTCCCGTGAAAGACTTTTTCAAAGAAGAATTGTAGGCTATAGTAATCATTCGATTATTGTTAGAATTTTTCTATTTCTTAATTTCCTTTGGAGGATATGTTTTGTACCATGATCCACTCTCTCAGTGCACAAAAAGTACTGTCAAAGCCGAATCTTGTAGTTCGAGTCAAGAAACGAAGGCCCATGCAAAATAATAAGTCGAACTGCGGCGTCTTTGTCTTGATGTACATGGACTACATTTGTTGGTCTGAGAGCCTTAAGAAGACCGTCTAGAGCCAAGCAGACATAGAAAACATTAGTTATAAGATAGCTTGGCAAATTCATAGCAGACGTCCTAGACTAGTTAGGGACATTGTAAATCCGGCTCAGGACGAGGCCGAATGACATTGAAATTTTAATATTCTTATGTAATAAAAAAGCATTGTCGTTTGTTTTGCTTGTGTTTATGAAATTTTATTTCGTGTGTTTATGAAATTTTATGTGTTTATGGTTTCGTGTTGTGGTTGATATTTCTTTTGAGAATTTTGTGTATTGTGGTTGTTGAGTACTACTTGCAACAGGTTGATGGTGGGTAAGAAAATGAAGGAACAAGGATTTAAATTAGTTTACTCAACCGTCCGCCACATAGTGTAGCGGATGATGTAAATGGCCAAAATTTTTCTAAGTGTTCGAGACCAATGTTTCTATTTGGTCATTCGCCACATAGTGTAGCGGACACTCTAAAGGGCCAAAAGTTTTCTAAGTGGTGAAGGCCAATGTTTCTGCTTGGCCGTCCGCCACATAATGTAGCGGAAGGTCTAAAGGGCCAAAAGTTTTCTAAGTAATGGAGGCCAATGTTTCTGTTTGGCCATCCATCACATAGTGTAGCGGACGGTCTAAATGGCCAATTTTTTTTTAAGTGTTGGAGGCCAATATTTTTGCTTGGCCGTCCGCCACATAGTGTAGTGGAGGGTCTACAGGGCCAAAATTTTTCTAAGTACTGGAGGCCAATGTCTCTGCTTGGCCGTCCGCTACATAGTGTAGCGGACGGTTTAAAACGTCGAAAAATTTTCTAAGTGTTGGAAGAAAATGTTTATGTTTGGCCGTCTGCCACATAGTGTAGCGGACGGTCTAAATGCCCAAAATTTTTTGAAGTGTTGAGGCCAATATTTCTGCTTGGCCGTCCGCTACATAGTGTAGCAAACGATGTAAACGGCCAAAAGTTTTCTAAGTACTAGTTGTTCACCACGTGCGTTGCACGTGGATGGTTTGCAAAGTAGGTTGTGAACAACTAATATGACAGACACTCATCTCAGAAAAATAAGAGGACTATGAGCTCCAAGTCTTCCAATATGCAGTTATATGTATTGAGCTATAAGGAGGCAGAATGTAACAAAAATTTTAAAAGAACAAAATTCTGTTTCTTTCGTTCATCATCTCAAGAAATAGTTAAAGTCCTTCTTTTCTAAAAGTGGCTAACTAATGTAGGAACAACAACCAACTCAACAATATATACAGGAGTACCAAACTGCAAGCAGAAAAATGGGAGCCGAAGATGGTACTTCTAACGTGCATTCCCCTCCTGATGCACATAGATGTACAACACCAGATTCTGCAACTTGCAGACAATAGGACATGACTTAAGAATATCTTCTTCAAGTAATTTACTCAAACATTATCAAAGAAAACTAACTTGGAATTCAACCTGCCAAGCACCCATATTGACGTACACACGTCGCCTTAGGAAACAGACAACTGCAAGAGTTCTCACTTTCACGCTGAATATGGTAGCAACAAAGGGTGTCCAAAAAAATTCCACCATTCTATCTGTACTGAAAAAGAGGTAACTGAGTGAAGAGGCTCTCAAAAAGTTTTCTCAGAAGTCTCATTATCAAAAAAATAAACACTTGCATAGATGAATTAAATTCATTGACCGCAAAACCTAGTAGCTTATAGATACCAACTTTTACTAAGAATAGAACGAACTGCAAGACAACTGCATGCATAGAGCCACTTGTTTTTCCAAATGTTCACAAATGATACTCAGAGGCCATAATTTTTTCTTGAAACCATGTTCCCTTGCTATTGACAGAAGAGAAGGTCGTCAGAGAAGTATTCTAGCTTTTCCTTCACTTTGTTAAGCCTAGGACATATATAGAATTAAAAACAGAACTTCGTAAGTGCGTCAAAAGCATTTTCAAATAACCAAGTACAAAAGGATTTTGTAGCATATATTTGCATTAGTTTGTTCAAGTATTATACAATACTACATGAGTCCACCAAAAGTAAGTGTAGGTAAAGCAAGCACAAATGGCCAAGTAGCCAAGAGAGGGAAGCAGCTGTTAACGTCTTCTAGTTGTAGTTCAAGGGTATGCCAAACCAATCTATTAGGAATTTCATCCTTATTCATAGGAGACGAGGTCCAAATCTCTAAGGACGCATAAAATGAATCATACATACTGTATATTTTTCTCAAGGCTGAGAAACTTTTTCTACATCAGTGCAAAAGCAATTCAGCGCTTCTTACTTTCATGATTGTCCGAGTTTAATTTATCCCTCTACTTTAAAATATATATAGATTATTTGAGCTCTCTATTTGAGTTCGGTTATGTATGTAAATCCTCAAGCCAAATAGTTGATGTCGTACGACCAAAGCATGCAAATTAGCACACACTTCAAGTCTACAATACCTATATGAGAATCTTAACTACCTTAACCTTTATACAAGACTTACCACTATACATCAACTCAGTCATTCACATGAAACCTCAAATTAACAATCCCTGCTACCTTGGTAAAGCTTGAAAATTTTGTTACCCTTAACCTAGCGAACACATCTCAAAACTTATGTGCCATTGCATCTTTTTGGCTAGTTGGTTATGTAAGCTCCCTTAAAAACAGAAACATAGTATCCTTCCAAACAAAAAGGAACATAATTGAAGTATCACCTTGTTGTCCTTCACTGAAAATGATCTTCAACAAGTGTGACATTATGTCAGCAGATATTTAATTCTTAAACCACTGAAAGTAAAAAAATTATAAACGGAATATCCTAAGACATACTCTCATGATATTTAATATATAGTTTAACCACAGCATAAATTGCGGCTACAACACATCACCATAAGCAAATTTTCACGAACTATAGGGTATATACATGAAATGTAATTTTTCATGAGCCATAATTAATAGCTAGTTGCAAGGATATGAGGTTCAAGTATGGTGCCCTAATCTGCGGCAAGACAAAATAACTTGATCATGATAGTTCAAACACAACACACATTGTAGGTTGACGTATTTGGCCATGCAGTTGCAACCATAAATGCATATACAATGGCAAATATAAGTTGTGAATGAGAAATTTGTAAATAAATGATATTGTAAATCTCCACTTTATGGTTAAAAAGATAATACCTTTTCAGATAGTGTAGTCCTTTTTCTTTGCTACGTTGTTTTAAACCACTGGTTTATGAGATATAAATCCGCATGGTAATAAGAACTTTCAGATAAAAACACATTGTCGCAGGTCCATTCCTGAAACTCCTCGTTCTCTTTTTCCTTTAATACGGCAACAAACCTAAGTCCGAACCAATGATGGTCTCTCAGCTGCAATAGAATCATGTTTTCCAGGGTTAGATTACATGCAACTTCAATTCTGGACCATTTGTTAGTTCTCTTGACTTGATACTGTTGTATAATATGTATTGACAAATACAAATACAACTAATATCTAGGAAAATATCTTAAAGTACCTAAGCAATTATGAATCTTTCGCGAGAAATCAAAAGGATATATGCCCTTTGATATTCTTTACTCCTTTTCAACCATCTTAAATGGTTTATGACTATCTAGTTCGACATGATTTTGAAACTTTTAGCTACCGACACCACCTCATAAGGTCCTTTATAAAGCTCCTCTTTCTCTTTTGTTTAGAGTTAATCTCGGGTCTCCCACCGTTGCAGGTTCTATTAGATGTACGCAGAAAAGCTGTCACTCGCTCTATTTCTTTTATTTTTATCATCATAGTGAGTTTGTGAATGTATTGGTCACAACATCAATTATAATTAATTCAGTTGAACAAGTACAAATGGATTCGGGCATGCACTAATAAAATTAGCTATGACTTTCCTCCACATACAAAGCCTTTTTCCAAATTATAACATGCCTTATTCTGCGACCGCTTTAGTATCATCTTTGTCTGTACATGGTTTAGTTATGACATAAAGCTCAAACCTACATTTCCCCTTTTTCTTCCTTTCCCTCTTTGTCATCAATATCTATTCATTTTTGTCTTCCCTCTATTAGCATAGCAACTCTCTTTTGAGCAATGAAAATAGGATATAATGTTGGTAGCTCGACGCTTTTTGGGCATGTCTCTTTTACAACACTTTATTACATAATATATAGATGGTTTCTAAATCTGGTATAGATATTGTGGATTAACAAAGTGCTTTTATTTAAAGTTAACCATAACATCAGACATGGCACATATAGTTTCATGTTGTAACACTTAAAAGAACAATAAAAAAGACCCCAATATGGCGTGATAAGTTCTAATTGAGAAAAGGCTTGGGAGGAGGTAATATGGGTTTTAATTAAGGAAGCTACTTCTAGCGCTGTAATCGTGCCTTATATGCGTACAAAAATAGAATTTGTCACCTTTTTTTAAAAGTCTCCTGAGCAAGAAGGGTCAACAATTCTCCAATTTTCTAATGACAAAGAAGTGTCTAAAGTGATTTCTTAGGTCAAAGAAGTAACAGAGATGAAAGGAAAAGAAACATGCAATTGTGGGATGATACCCGGGGTGCAAAATTTCTATGCTTTCGGCTATAGCAAAAAAAAAAATTGAAATGAGAACAAGAAAAGGAGATCATTTGGGGAAATAGTCGAGCATGTAGTGTGCACTCAAAATAATAGAATGCGAGAAGAAAAAACAATTAAAAGCTGCTATTTTGCTGCAAGAGTTGCATAACTACTTGAAGTTGCCGCCAACATAGATACGCATTCCTCAACACATACTGAGCATTGGTCCATTCTAATAGACATCAGACCAATTTTGTTGGGTTCCCATTAAATTGGATAGAACTCAAAACTGGGAATCAAAATGGCAAATATTTTGCAGTAGATAATTGAACCCGTATCGCAGACATTAATCTAAAAAAAGGGAAGACGAACATTACCCATACAACTATAAAAAGCCCAACATGCATGTGTGTGTGGTTTGTGCGTGTTTAACCGCCGTAGAAATAAGAAGGAACTGACATGGGCCACGGCCATGAGAAAATTTTACAAAAAAAGGTCATGATGGGAGTGGTGTTGTTATCTGTTTGAGGCACTAAACAATGCTTAATTTGGAACCGCATGTTAAATGGTGAATCGTTTAGATGCAGCCGTGCATGCGACTTAGATGTGGGTAAGGAGGCGCCTCTTTATAGTTTAATTTAGTTTTTTTCTTAATTATGAAGGGCATGTCGGGAAGCCAAATGTCCATAAATTCATTGTCCTTTGAAGAAATCGGCACCCAAAAAAAAAAGCAAAATACTTGATTCAATTTTCAGGAATGACGTAAAAAGCCAAAAAAACCAGTTATTGTGTGAGATGAGTTTCAGCCATGGTTTATAAGAACTCTGACCAGTGATGAGTGTGGTGTGCGTGGGGCAATCGTGCAAAAAATCACCATCCACTACATAACAAAACACATCATGAAGAAGAAAATAACAGCATATTGTAAGGAGAGAGGCGGAGAGAGGGAATCAACCTTGGCTACAGATATGTGAGAATTTTATTTTATGCAACAAAGGGACATAATTGTTCATGAGAAGGAGATGACGGTTCGGTGATGCCAGTTACGTTTCAATAGGACCAGGAAAGAAAATACATGAGATTTTTCGTAGAACTATTCGAGGACAAATGACATTAATACTATACTATTTTAGATATGGTTCAGCCCATGTCTAGGCTCTGATATTTAATTAAGATTTTGTTTTGTGTTGCACCACGTGTGGAGGTGAAGCTTCAGGGACCTAATGAGCATTCTTGAAAAATAAAACAACTTTGTAATTACCTACAGCTTTCAACTTTCAATCCATATCAAGATGTCTTCTACAAATTCACTCCACAGGTTAACTACTTCCGATGATGGTAAATCTACGATATGAATCCCCGACCAAAAACATGCTCACTGAAAAAATAAACCCACCAAGTATATATCACATGAAGTCAATGTGTCACTTCCTGATGATTGATACGAGATTTTGCTCTTAAGTGTTGAAAATCATATCTTATATAAGCCAAGCATCTACAGAAAAACCAAATAAGGAGGCACTGAGTCTTGCACATCTTGCACAAACATGGACCATGTCCTTCAATTATCATGGCAAGCACAAGATTACATGCATAGAAATGTTGCCATCACATGCAATCTTCAAATCGTTGTACGGTTAGCATTAGACAAAGACATTTCCGATACTGCAAAGCAGATATCACACGGGTTTAACTGGGGCACTAACTTATAACCTAGCTAGGCCAAAACAGATCAAAAGGGAGGGCTGAAGCCAAGGTAATGCTGAGTTGGTAAAGTTAGTAGTCTTCACATAAACAGAAGTACAAATATCTAAGAGTACACTTAGAAAAACTGGAAGCAAAAACAAGTGGGGTTTGTCATTGCTAGTCATGGAGGAACCCACCATATACACAGACTTATGGCCTAAAACCAAATTGATGTTTGGAAGGGCCAGGTGATTCTTCTCTAACGTTACCATAGATTGGTTTCACCGGGAAGGAAATAACGAACTGGATGTCACACAGTAGTCGCCGTCACTTTCTTCATAGCTTCAACGATTCAATTATCAATAGTTGAAAGAGATAGTGATAACTTAAGGATATATTATATTGCCACAATCTGGCCCTGCAGCTTATAATGAAAAATTGCAGCTTGATATCTTCACTGATAATTCTGTACACAGCTAGTAAACCTGTAATCATCCTTTAAATGTAATACCCAGAGTACCATTAGCTAAAAGTACTTCTAGAGGTGCCACCAGATACATTTAACAATGAGTTTTTGCTTTCAGTGGTGTGGTAGCAGCAAGTTATTGCTGCCATTGGAGCATCAGATACTTTTTATCCAAACAATTATACATTACAGAGTAAAAGATACCAGAGAATCCCTGTCTAACGATGAATTCTCCTTGGACCCTTGTATTGGTTCCCTGCGAGCAAATTCCCTTCAAGTGCAAGACACGAGGACATTGCGCCTTATTGTGACCTTCCAAATTAACCAAGTGAAGGTTGTTCTTATACATCAAGGGTTCAAGGTAATTGTTCAGTCGGGAGTGAGCGGTGCCAAGTGTTTACTCCTTTTATACTCATTGGCTTGTGAGTAAGACGCCACATCGCAGTTTCTAAGACTAAAGCTACCAATACAAAGTTGTGACTTAAATATCAGCCGGGATGTAAATGGCCAAAATTTTTCTAAGTGTTCGAGACCAATGTTTCTATTTGGTCATTCGCCACATAGTGTAGCGGACACTCTAAAGGGCCAAAAGTTTTCTAAGTGGTGAAGGCCAATGTTTCTGCTTGGTTGTTCGCTACATAATGTAGCGGAAGGTCTAAAGGGCCAAAAGTTTTCTAAGTAATGGAGGCCAATGTTTCTGTTTGGCCATCCATCACATAGTGTAGCGGACGGTCTAAATGGCCAATTTTTTTTTAAGTGTTGGAGGCCAATATTTTTGCTTGGCCGTCCGCCACATAGTGTAGTGGAGGGTCTACAGGGCCAAAATTTTTCTAAGTACTGGAGGCCAATGTCTCTGCTTGGCCGTCCGCCACATAGTGTAGCGGACGGTCTAAATGGCTAAAAATTTTCAAAGTGTTGGAGGCCAATGTTTCTGCTTGGCCGTCTGTCACATAATGTAGCGGACGGTCTAAATGGCCAAATTTTTTCTAAGTGTTGGAGGCCAATGTTTCTGCTTGGCCGTCCGCCACATAGTGTAGCAAACGATGTAAATGGCCAAAAGTTTTCTAAGTATTGGAGGCTAATGTTTCTGCTTGGCCAATGGTACGGTAAGATGTAAAGTAATCTAATGATACGGTTAAATTTGAATATGAATAAACATCTAGGATTATTACAAGTTTATTACAAAGTCTATAATTGAAATACAACATCCACAAACTTGATGGCTCATAAAAGATTATTACAAAGTTCGCAGACTAAATGTGCACCTCATCTTCTTCAGCATCATCTTTTTCCTCGTCTGGTAAACACCTTGGACTTATCCCTAGTGCCTTGTAATGGTTCCGCTTGTCATGGTTGGTCATTTTGTTGCACAATGCACACCTTCTAAGCTTTCTAGGTTAGGTTGCTTGTTCAATAAAGCTTTTCATCCGTGTAGATCTCTTGCGGCCTTTTGTTTGTCATATAATTGGATCCAAAGGTTGGATATTACTGTCTTCTTCCTCAACTGGCTCACCATCTTTTGATCCATGCGTATGCTCAGTGTCAACCGCATTGCTGACTGAAGCTACTGCAAACTAGTCAACGATGGGTTCTTGCTGCTCCGCTAGGCCTAGATCACGGATATGTTTATATCCAGCCATTGTAGTAGCACCCTTTATGGACAAACGTGTGAACATTATCACCAGATTATTATACTGCAACATCTTTGATTATTCAAAATTAGTATATGGATGTAATAGCCCCGAAAATTAGGAGCTCTGCCATCCCGAACTCCCAGAACGTTAACCTACTGGATCACATCAAACCCTGTCAAATTTGTTCATAACACATATTCCAAATCACCTAATTCAACATCAACTCAGATTTCTTAAAGTACTAGATTACAAACTGCTTAGCTTTAACTATTACAGTTTAGGTCCTTCATAATTCAAATTCCTAAGGACAAATAATGATACCGACCCGTGTAGGGGTCTTACAAGCTGCGTTTCATGCAGGCTTCAGACCAGCCTTATACCGCCTCCCCACCAAACGGATACCCAGGTCAACATAGAAAAATCAACAATATCAATGAGCATTAACATAAGCTCAATTCACCAAAATTAGATTGGATTGCAATAACCATAACATACCAAAATAAGTCATCATTCAGAATTCCAGAAGAAAACCACAAATAAACAGCAAAACGATTGTGAATAGTTATCGAATTTAGGCACAACAATTTGGAAGAACGGATACAAATAATTGTCAAATTTTCTCAGCATGCAATACAGGCGAGCATCACAAGATTTTCAAATAATCGATTTAGGTTCAATATTGGGTTTTCTGGGCAATAACATGCTGATATCAATACATACTTCAGAGTTCGACATTAGTCATAAGTAAATCAAAGGAGTACTTACGAGTACGAGTTATCAAAATAAGGGTTCGGACGAACGTCCTTACCCAGGGTTCAGATAGAATCCCTTACCTAGATCTGCAACTAAATTACCCTAATCGGAAGTCTTTAGCTTTAACCTAAACGGAATAATCAAATCATTAGAATACAACCTACAATACAATATTATAACTTAATACAGACTCACACATACTCCCAAAATGAACCTCGTTCAGCGGGTTTATAAAATTACCAAAACGTCCCTGGGGTGTAAAATTACCAAAATGTCCCTCCCGGACTTAAATCACCAAAATGGTCTTCTCGTAAGTAGAATCACTATAATAACCTCATCATACGTAATTTTACCTAGAAATACCTTTCTTAGGTCAAATTATCTAAATACCCCCTCGGAGTGACAAATTACCAAAATACTCCCTTCCACACTTGAATCACAAAAGCAGCCTTCCCACAAGTAAAATTACTCGAACAACCTTACTGTATGTGAATTTACCTCAAGATACCTCTTACATGTAAAATTACCAAAGTACCCATTCGGGGTGACAAATTACCAAAATACCCCTCGTTACACTTAAATCATCAAAATGACCCTTCCGTAAGCAAAATCACTAAAATATCCTTAACTCATGCAACTTAACTCAAAAATACCCTTTATGGGTAAAATTACCAAAATACCCCCTTGGGGCGGCAAATTATCAAAATACCCCTGGGGTTTCGGCACCGAAAAATCTCAAAAAATCTTAAAATGCTATTTTAAGCATCCTGATATCATTTCAGGGGTAAAAAGTATTTCAGAGAATTTTAGCCCGAAAATCCCGAACTGGTGTCCGGACCGAGCGCTAAAAGGCCAGTTTTGCGAAAAATACCTATTATCCTCGAAATGGCCCAAAATTTTAGAACATGAAACAAATCATTGAAATAAGGTTTTCATAAAATTTTCATATTAAAATAACTTGGTTTCTATGCTAATTAAATCGATAATTGTGGTTAATTGATACCCTAATTTAGCGCCCTTCCAGACACCAAAAATTCCCAAACAATTCCAGAGTGTAAATCTCATAAAATATTAGGGGTTACAGTTTTAGACTTTGTCTAATTTCGAACTTAACTATTTATAAAAATTCGTGAAAAAAACTGTCTAATTAAATTTTTATATGTAGCGACGATTACGGTTACTATTTGGATCACACACCTACTATTTTATCAAAATACACGCACTTCGTCTTTTTCAACTTCACTGGGCTGCTCGAACACTCACTGAAATGCTTCCTTTATGCACATACCCACTACCTCACTTAAACACATTCATTACACCCATTAACATACACATTAACACACTTATACCCATGAATTACACGCCTATACACATGAATCACACACCCACTGTCACACCCCTGACCCGGAGGCGGACCTACACATACTATTTCAAGATATTCTTGCTTACCAGAAATATAATACCAAGGAATTTATCAAGAAAATAACCTCAAGAGGAAATCAGAGCTCTACATATACCCCAAATCAACAGCATTTTCATGCGTCATCAAAGTTTAATAATTGCAATGGAAATCTAATAACAATAGTCACCTCCCAAACTTTGGGAGTTCTCAAAAGTCACTTATGAAAACTATTACAAATATCTTATTTTCAAATCACTAAAGAAAGTCTAAAATTAAAGAACAGTTCCGACTCATACTTATAAATAACTCCTCTACTGGTGTCTCAGCTTAATTACCTGAAATGGGAGGAGGGGGGTGAGCACAAAGCCCAGTAAAGATCACACGCACACACCAACGGAGTACAACAGAGGTATCCAATAATATGTAGCTGAGTCAAATGAAACAAATGAAAGCTAAAGTGCATAGACGATAAATAAGCATGGCACGACAAATCTCATTTCAGAGTATTAACCCATCAAAGGTCGAATCAAAGTCAAAGTCAAAGGAGCGCATTCGAATAATTAAACTAATAATTGAATACAATACAATAACGTAATACGTGACTGTAAAGCACGTTAACGTAAGTACGTGAAGATTCTAAATTCAAAGTTTGCATACTGGTAGCAATTGCCATATCATATCATGGCATCATGTTAACCTAAGTACGTAAATGTTCTAAAATATTAGTTCAATTCAAAGAGGTCAAACGGACATCAAAGTATTTCACCGATATACGAGCCGCAAAAGTGTCAAAACTTGCATTTCAATAAAGACGACTTAACGATTTCAAAAACTACTCAATATTAGACTCGAATCAAAGAGGACAAAGAGATGAGGTTAACAGAATTGGAATCGTTTGAATCCAAGTTCGTACGGTTTCAAAAAATTTAAATAACGACATATGGGCAAAAAGGTTAACAAATGATGTGCACCACGTCAAAATTGACACGTGGCAAGGCCACTTCACAAATTACACGGCGACTTCTCCTCCAAAATCCTTTCAATTACTTTAAACAATTCATTGGTAATGATGGATAATGATCGGTAGTAAATGGCAATGGTGCTCAACACTTGTACCAGTGCAGAATAAACAGAAAGAGAAAGAGTTGCTCTGCTACGGCAAACAGCAGCGTCAGTCGGAAAATATGAAATAGCAGATATCACAACAACCGACGCATGAAAATTTTAGAATTGGTGTACCCACGCGATACAAAAACATCAAGTCAGAACGAATAAATTATAATTTTGGTGAAAGATAAATTCCTCATCGATTCAGAATCAAAGTAATAAAATTGATCAATAGAATAATGATAACGAAGCGGATCTGTACATGAAACTCTTACCTCAAATTTACGCAATAATCTTCACCAAATCGCGTACGCTTCTGAAAATCTCAAAACCTAAATATTGTAATTAGTTCACTTACGTTAAAATCTTAACAACTACAATTCTAATATGATATAATTCATCCTTATAATCAAAAGTGGGTGCAAGATTCTTAACAATTGTGCGTAGAAAATTACAATCCCTCCAAAACCCTAGTTTTTCCCTTCTGTTATTTCTCTGTAAGGCAAAACTGAATATGTTGATAAATAGACTTGGTTAGCCTTATAGTCTCTAAGTTTGATAAATAATTAGAAGACCCCTAAATATTCATTACTTCTTTGAAAATACCCCCAAAATAATTAAATTTGCAAAGATGCCTTAAACATAACAATAATTTAATTACTATATATATATATATATATATATATATATATATATATATCCCCTTGCCTCTTTCGTCTTCCCTCCAATTCCTTCTCTGTTTTCTATTCTTAAGTTTTCAGGTTCATGGTTACTATTCATCCGAGATTCCCCCTCTTTTGTTTTGTTTATTTTCAATTTCCTCCCCGACTTTTCTTTCCACTTTATCTTATTCTTCTTTATCCAAATCCATTAGTTTATAATTATATTCCATTAGTCATCAGGTAAAAAGGAGGAGCTGGCACTATCTTGTAACCAATTCTCCAAAATTTGATACCTAATGCCACTTTTCATAATTTACAAAATAGCCCCCCAACTTTGCCTAATTGCATTTAAGCCCCAAAAAGTTTCCAATCTTCATTAATTTAACTAGATGTCACTAAAACATAGACCATCACTCATTTTATTATTTTTCATGTCTAAAACATTAATTACATATATGCCCCCAAGGTTTTCCAAAATTAGGAAAATGCCCCCAATATTTCAAAATTTACATTTTTGGCCAAAAATTCTTTTAAGCTTCGATACTCTACTAATACTCGAGCATTGCCCAAAATTAATGTCCGTCTATTTTTTGGATCACCCATGGTTATTTTAACCCGTTCCCAAAGTTCAGGGTATTACAACGGATGCTCCGGAAAGGTAATGGTACCATGCAACCTGTTTGCAACCTTAGTCCATCGCAGTAAGACGTATTTATCGGAGATTGCCTCGATATTCTTTTGAGTGAAAAACTGCAGAATGTGTCTACACAGCATGCCATGGAACTCAAACTTCTTGCAAACACACGTCACTGAATTCGTCTTTGTGTCATGGCTCACCGTGTACAGTCTACGCACTTTCTCAGGGGCGAGGTCGTTCATCAACGAATAAACCTTGTATTCACGTGTAGATTTTTTTGCCATTTTTTTATATTGTATCGTCCCGATTTTTGCAACTCTACTTGGTATTGCATGAACATCTCCTTCTTATAGACTTTTGCACCATTCACCTCCAGCAGGATCTCAAGCAACTTTCTTCTTTATTTGTACGTGCTTACAAAGTCCGCAGTCCTTTCTTTTACGAATATATGTGCAACTGCTTTTTTGGGTACTTATAAAGAAACTCTTCAAATTTGTAGCTGTACCTACATAGCTATCGAATATGGCATTCATAGACTCACTCATGCTTGTCGTTTTCATGCCCGCTAGAAAAATACCTTTTTTATGCAAACGCTAGTCCAATGCTCTTTGAAATCATACAAGTGTTGGAGCCACTCGTGATCTTGCAATGAGTAATCCTCAACAAGCCTTTCTCACCCCTTTTCAAATTCCTCAATCGTTAACGACTTGTTAACGCACTTGTCAAAATCCTGTTTAAAGTCTAGATACTTTTCATACACGTGATGCAGGCATTCAGGGTATTTGTTGCTTATGTGCCAAGTGTACAAGTTGTGTCGAGTATCTGGGAAGACGGTAACAATAACCTTCTTCATTGCCAAATCTTGATTGGTGATGATAACTTTAGGTGCTTTGTTGTTCATGGCTTCTAGTCACGTCTTAAACAACCACACAAAAGACCTCTCGCTCTCATCCCTTAACAATGGGAACCCAAACAGGATGGAGTGATAATGATGATTAACGCATGTGAAAGGAGCGGATGACATCGAGTACTTGTTGGTACAGTAGGTGGTGTCGAAAGTCACAACATCCCCAAAATGTTGATAAGCAAGTCTCGAACGACCGTTGACCCAAAAAATTATGGTAACTTGCTGCTCGTCGTCAAGTTTATACTCGTAAGTAAATTGTGGGTCCTCTATCTGCATCTGCTTCAATAGGCTCATTGTGGATTGAACATCATTGATGTCATACGCGGCACGCTTTTGGGTTCAGACCGCGTTATGAATGTCTGTCATGTTGAAGATCGGATTCTGAATTCCCCCATCTTGTTCAGCAAGAACATTAACAATGTTGGTAGGTCATATCCGCGCGTTAATCATTGTGTGAATCAGGTCCTTGCGACATTACCCATCTTCTTGTGTTGATGTATCTGACTCACCGTCGGAGGCGTTACTACCGGGTGATTGTGTGCCAATTCCAAGCTAGTAATAAGCCAATGATCTTGCTTGAGTTTATGCTTTACGAACATCTTAACCTTTCAATTAGCGTGTGCAAAGAATTCATGTCTTCATGGCACATATCCTATTTCGTCATCACTATCATCATTACTGACGTGTTTCTTATTTTGCAATGAATGTCTACTTCTATGACACTCATATAATCGAGAGCTTTTTTTTTTTTTTTTGGCGGTTATGTTGCTTGTTTTAGTTGTCTTGATTCTAATGCCAAAACCAACCCTCAACCAATACGCTAAAAAACATTCTTCGGCTTCTTCTAATGTTTGAAACATTCGCCCTAGATACGGGTCGCTAGCATCTACTGCGGTGTTCGAGCTTGACATGAAATCAAACATTGTAAAACAAGACCTATGTTATGTAGAAATATATTACGTTTAAGTATAATATTTGTAACATTTTTTAGGCATGAAAATTAATTAAAATATATAAAACATTGAACATAACAAATTAAAATTACTTTTATGAATAGACTATTTTAGCATGCCAAATACAATAAACATAATCTCAAAAAAATTATGTTTAAGTATCAAAGTGTAAAATTTTTTAGGCATGTAATTTTAAAAAACAAAAATTTCTTGAACATAACAAATTAAAATTACTTTGATGAATAGACTGATTTAGCATGCCAAATACAACAAACATAATCTCAAAAAAAATTATATAAAATCCAAAAAAAAAATCACCATTCTACCCATAAGCTTTTGAGATCACAAACTTACCTTGCTTGAGTGAAGCTTGAAGCTTTGTTACTTGAAGCTTAGAACTCGAAGGTTGGTTACCTTGCTTGACGATGCACATCGGCGGGGGACTTCGTTTCAGATATTTCTCGGCATATCGATACAAGTTACAAATTAATTTGTTTACGTTAAAATTCCGGCTATGTATTCGATGTTTGTTGCCTTAATGTTTTAAATGTCAAATCACTATTTTGCAGGCTTCATATGAACATATCAGGAAGTCTGGGCAGCAGTCCGGATAACCATCAACGTCCACGAGTACGGGCACGAGTACTGGGGGATTGAAGCGATGGCTAGCTACACCAGGGGTTGTAAATAAGCTGAAAGGCCGAGTACGCGGCCTGCCCAGCAAGACTGCACGCGCCGTGATAGGATCGTCCCCACCCCCGCTGCCCCTTCACAGGCGCATGCACCGACTGCGGAGTGACTATTACACGAGGACGAGATCCGTCGCATTACGGAGGAGGCGTTCAGGATAATCATGGCGCATGATCAGGTACAAAACACTATATACGTTTACTAAACACTCTATACAATTGCTATCGAGATTAATGCGTGCGTGCTTTTACATGCAAGGCGCTGCTACTGGACATATCGAGCCGACTCCAGATCACAGTACCCCCGTGGACATGGACGATCAGCAGGATCCAGATCTGGGACTTGCTGACCCATGATCCCTTCCCCTCCCATGCCCTCATATTTGTATCCCGCTCCCATGCTCTCCCAGCTTGTGCTCCCCTCCCCTATCTATTGTATCCCGTTCCCGTGCCCACCTTAAATTTGTATACATTTTATTTTTGATTAGTATAGAGTTTGTAAATTTATATATATGTATTGTGTTTGTTTTAGGGTTAAATAATTGCTGATGGATCAGCAATTATTTAACCCTAATGTGCATTGAGAAATATTTGCTGGATTGGGATTATTTTGTTGAGATTTTGTAATTACAGGTTCGGGTGTTAAAAAATTTTAAAAATATATTTTAAAAATTAGTTTGACTTTTAGCGACGAATTTTATTCCGTCGCTAAAGGTCTTCACTTAAGATGTACATAAAAACTTTTACCGACTGACTTTTAGTGACGGATGTTACGTCGCTAAAAGTCATTCATTTTGCGTATAATATTTAGCAACGAATATTTCGTCACTAAAGTTCCGTCGGTAAAACTTTTAGCGATGAACTTTTCCGTCGCCATATATTTTACGTAATCAATTATTTTTAAAAAAATTAATAAAATAAACTACGAAAAATATATTTAGCGATGGAATTCCTGTCGCTAATTCAATTATGCACCCGCCGCTGAAAATTAATTTTTAGGTGACAGATTTCAAAATTTCGTCGCCAAATTTTTAGCGACGGGATTATAGGCAACGGACTTTTAACCACGGGGTGTCCGTCGCTAAAAGTCTTTAACAACGGATCCGTCGCTAAAAGTCCAATTTTTGGTAGTGAAAATAAGATGGCGACTCAGAATTCCTAGACCCTCGCGGGTCAAAAAGGAAGAATTTTCAAGGCAGTTCGCTACAAATGTGCAAACGATATTAACTAGATTCTGATACATAACAATTAAAGGAGAATAAAAAGAACCATAAAATTAGCATGTAGTGAAAATTAGATACATTTTTTACTCTGACTATATATGCATTACCTCAATGAAAGTCATTCTACTTGTCATAGTTTTTTCAATTTAAAACGTGATCGATAATGCTATATATATGATTGATGAGAAAATCAAATTACATCTCAACCCCACGAAATTACATCTCAACCCGTGCATTTGCACAGGTCCATGAGTTGGTAATAGTTCAACAAAGCATATACAACCAAGAATTTTCAATTTAGGGAATATTTATGCAGTGTATCCGTTATTACAAATTGCATAAATCGTGTGAGGAAAAAGCTTTTTGCATCAGATTGCGCGCATGCAGATCGAGGGTCATTAACATCTCTAAACCATACCATGTCTTGCTAGCTCTAGTTCTTCATTTACATTTGGTTCGTTTTGAGCCCAAGACGAAACTTCATCTGGTACAATGTCTTCATCTGCTTTCTCCTTCTTGTTAATTGCTTCCTCCAAGGGTTTAGGTGTATAATACAGAGAACATATTAAGAAGTATAGGAGGTTTAATACTTGTAGTGCCGAAACAAGCCAATAGTAATATTCCAATTTTCCTTTGTTAAGGTTTCGATCAGGCAGCCAATTGTTTTCCTTGCCTGTGTACTTGTGAACCAGGGATACCATAAATGTGCCTAAGTAATTACCAATTGCTACTGTTATCCAATAAAGCGCTATGGCTGTGCTTCTCATGCTTTCGGGAGATTGATCATACAGAAACTCCAAGTGCCCAACATAGTAGAAAACTTCTGATAAACCATGGAGGCAATACTGAGGAACCAACCAAAATACACTTATTGGTATTCCAAAAGTCGGTTTGTTCAATAAGTCGTGATCTGCAGCTACTGCTTTTCGCTTGATTTCGACTGGTACTGAGACTATTGTGGAAAGAATGTTGAAAGCTAAGCCGATGCCCATTCTTTGTAAGCATGTGATGCCTGTTGGGTTTCCTGTTTAAATAATGAGAAAAGAAGAACAAAATCAGAAAGAAAGGATTAGTTCGCGGTTGCCTTAAAGACGGAAGCATGCATCTCTCTAAGGTTTTCATTATGTCGGTATCAGTTTTGTGTTCGGAAGAAACTTTCCTGTCTGCTTCTAACATGGACTCATTCCATGGTCACTGTACAGTTTATCCAAATGTTGCCACTTTTGCACCTTTAGCAACATCGTCGAATCTTTGTAATTTAAAGTTCTGCCACTAGAAGTTTCAGATGCGATAGAGCATTGGGAATTCGTATGTAAGATCTCAAGACAAGCTCCATGGTTTTGTAAATTGGTTCACATCTTAGATCTATAAATTTATCCATCTTCCATAGAGGAGCCGAATGAAACCAAAGTTTCACGTTCGGATTGGTGGTGGTTTCTTATTAAACTGTTTGCAGAGAGAAAAAAGATCACCGCGAAGAAAAGAATGTTTGCACTCGGTAATAGTTCAACAAAGAGAAAATAATGCATGCCTTATTGATTCAGTGAATCTCTTTGCTCATTATCGATTGATTTGAATTAAATGCTTGAATACCTGTGAAACGACGAACAATGGGGACGAAGAGGCGCTCATATATAGTGAGACCAAGGAGCACAGTAAGGACACTGAAGACAGCCATACTAGCCGGAGGTATTTCGAACGAACCGGACAAGTGACGGTCCATACTACGAGCTTGTTGGATAGCAAAGCTTTGGTTATGTGAAGTTGCAGTGACAAGTAATATTCCAGCCGCGGAGATGGGCAATATCCTTATGATGGACTTAAGCTCCTCCACTCTGTGGACTGTGGCTAGCCTCCATAGATTTGGTGAGGTTGAATCTTTTGGATCATATTCTGTTACTATAGCTGCTTGATCAATCCATCTACATATATCAGGTCAAGAGAAAGTACAGTTACTTCTTTCCTTCGTTCCTTGGAATAGACTTCTTCATGAAATTTTGCGACGACCAGGGTGGTTGTGAAATTTTGCATCCTCGTGCGTAAGATTTCGTCCGCAAATATCTCAATTAACATTCTAGGTCCAAACCTAGTAAATACTCTTAATGAAAGTAAAGCTTAATGGAATCCAAAAACAATAGCAACAAACATATTTTAAAACACCTTTATGCCAATTAAAGGGGTTACAGTCCGCAACTATATCCACGTTATATTTATATAAATTCCAAACGGGAAAAAATAAAATAAAAAGTAGAAATGCCAAATTATGCTTTCAATAGAGCGAGGGAGTAAATATGGCAAGAGTCATCCTCATGTTCTATTTTGTAGCGTCTTTCGAGTTAATGCAGTGAAGAGGATGTTGTACATCATGCACATTAAAAATGATATACTTGTACCCTTTCATAATTTTGGCACCACTTTTCTTTTTATAGAGTTTCAACCTTTTGTAGAGCTAACTCTCCACCATGTGACGTGCTTATCCCTTAAAACGACCACATTTCATCTCAGCACCTCTTGTTTTTCCGCACGTTATAATTGTCCATAAAGTGCTTGACATCAAAACTGTAAATCGGAGCGAAGACATTTTTTCATCAAAAACCTGGCACATATAACATGGCTACCAATCGGCTAAACTCGTAAGTAATATGCATGTATGTAGGAAACCTTACTTGAACTGGTTTGTGTGTAGAAGCCTCCCATTGAAAGAAAGAGAAGCGTCAAGCTCTCTATTCTCATACAAAAGACCAGGGTTAGCTGGTGCAACTGCTTTTCTCTTCTTCACAGCAGCGACGACAACCTGAGCCAATCTTACTAATGGACTCCCTCCTGGTTTCACTTTGTTATATAGAGGAGACCCTACTAAAAATGCTAATATAGCAATCCCCATTGAAACTGTCGGAAGTCCAAGTCCCCATCCCCAGCTGGTTTGGTCTTGGATATAAACCACGACGGTTAGAGCGGCTAGCGTGGCGAATGCCATGCTGAACCAGTACCAGTTGAAAAAATTCCAGCTGCGCGACTCGGTTTTGGACTTGGACATGTCAAGTTGGTCGGCAGCGAACGTCACGACGCAAGGTCTAGTGCCACCCATGCCAATAGACGTGAGGAGGAGAGAAACGTAGAGGGCGGAAAGTTGTAGGGTTGAGGCTTCCTTGCAGTTTTGTTGAGTTGGACAAGATGGTGGCCGGAACTGTGGTAGCACTGCTGATATTGTGATGCATATCATCCCCTGCCACAAGGCAATCCATTTTGACGTATCAAAAGCAAGAGGGTCGCAAGCGCTATATGATAAAGCATAATGTACATTATCATACATGTTCATTAATAGCTGGAGCTTTAGTTGACATCGTATCACAGCTCTGATTTTGCAAGATTCGGTTAGGTTAATTACGTTCAGCACCCACGAGGTTTATGCTCATTAAAGTCACCTACATAATGGTCTATCGAATGCGTCTTGTTGGATAAAAGTGGGAACGGTAAATTATGGTACTCAATGTAAAGAAAAGTAAAATGTGAGCGGAGTGTAACTAACCCAATTCGAGCAACTCTTCCAAATTTCCCATGTTAGTGTGAAATGCATCTCTTGTATATGTGTGTGTGATTGCTCGTCCGATTTACTTATGTAAAGTCAGTGTTAGTGATTTTGGCCTTGTTTTTGCAGGGTAAAGCAAGAAAACCATGATTAGAAACATGTTTTGGATCAAACGAGCCCTAGAAGGCAGAACTTTGACATTGTAAGATAAGTCTAAAATGGAGATAATTGAGATACCAAAAATTGTTACATAAATATTTTTATCAGAACGGGTATTATACTGTTATGTTCGGAATGGGCATTTCAGTGTCATGTTCAGAGTTATCTTTGCTCTTAGAATGTGTGCTTGTGGACAACTTATGTTCACCGGTGTCGCACCCTCTATGAACTCTGAACGCAATGATGCCTCGTGCGTCTATGCTCTTCTTCTTTTCAACTTTGTTTTATAATTAAACGTGCATGATCTTTTAGCATCAACTGGATTGTGTATATTTAGGATCTATCTATCTTCTAAACATTCTTGCAGATTTTAGTCCCCAAATCTATACAATCCAAATAAATTAATACCTCCATCCACCATCTCTCTTAGAAATATTTCGATTACTCGATGAAAAGTTTGCAAAAAAAGGATTTTGGAAACTTTCAAGGCATCAAAAGGGTGTACATCTTCTCCAATTTCATATTATGTTCGTGCGAGTAATCCAAATCCCCTATCACGGAGTATAACAATAAAAATGATTAAGGTTTCTAGCAACGAGAAAATCCCACGACGGTCGGAAAAAAGAGCGCTATCACCTTTGTAGCAACAATGTGCAAATCTTTAGCCCAATTTGCACTCCCATTCCTCTTGCCATCGGCAAAATGGAAGTCTCACAAGGGTCGCCCCTTATGCGACCAACCACATATTATATTATGTTTGGGTACAGTCGAGGATGCTAGTGTGTGTGTGTGTGTCGGCTTGTTTAAAAGTGAGAGAGAGAGAGAGAGAGACCAGCTCGTAAATACCAGAACCGCCGATGATCGTCCAGTATCGACCGGCAAAGGAATCGGCAATCAAGGCACCAATAATTGGAGTTAAACTGGCTGTCCCAGCAAAGTTGGTGAGGATGTTGGACGCCTTCACCAGAGGCAGGTTTAGCTGTTGAGTTAAGTAGGTTATCATGTTGGCATGGAATCCCGTACCCGCGAATCTATCACATACTTCATTTGCTGTCAAAGTTGCACAGTTGCATGGTTAGTCCCTTCATTAGTTTTCGCAACTTTAATCAAATGTTTCTCACATGGGTTGTAGTACAGTGACCAATCAATTTGATACTATTGCTGGTACCCATACACTAGTCATTTATGAATCTTGTTTCCAAACAACGGTCCGCATAAATGTTACTCTTTGTACATTCCACATAAATGTGAAGACTATATCGTGTTTCTCGTCCCCTATTGCTCCGTTAAATCTAACATGGAATAAGAGCAATGTCTGTTGGAGTCATGTCCTAACAAATCACAATTGTTCAAAGTGTGAGAACAGTTTGTTGTTAAAATTGTTGTAAAGAGAGTTTCCCATAAACATGAGCGACGAGGCAATGATAATTGATAACCAGCTTCTGAAAGTATCTACATACAATCATTGGCGGGTTTCACTATTTGTCACTAGGAGCAAAAAAACTATGACATGTAACTATTAGGCATTTGAACTTTACTTTTGTGACCAAAGTAATAGCATCTCGTTATACAGTGTCACGACAATTGTAAGTGGAGCCAAAATTGTAAAAACTAGAGCTCAAATATCGATATTCTTTAAACTTCTACCTTATTCATAAATAAGTTTAACGCAGTGTCATGATTTAGTAAGTATTTACAAGCAAATTTCACTACAAGACATTAATAAACAGTCAAAATCATTACCTATATGATATACGGAGTATTTTTTAGCGACATTCTTTGTTTATTGTGTCAGACCTACGCTTAAGATGATCCAAATTTTATTTTACAGAATTACTGATTCATTTTCAAAAATGATGTGATATTATCCGAACATGAACTGTTTGTGGTGCACCCATAAGGTTCAAAAAGAGAGAAGTATTACACTTATAATGAGAAAATTAATAAAAAAAAAAAATACCACAAAACAAAAACTTAAATAGTAAACAACTATCTAGAAAGATATGTTTAGTTTCCACCTTTAAAAACCCATTCAAATGTGAAAATAAAAACTTATACGTGATAATTAATTTTTTTTAATAAAATACATAATATGACTGTTAGTTTTGCACGTGCATTACGTGTGCCATGATGAGTAGTCTATAGAAACTCAACATCGGTGTAATACGTCTTTTGATGTTCGATGACTACCTATTGAATATGATAACATGTGAAATATATAGATTTCTTTTTCTTTTTTTTTTTGAAAAGTGTCACTAAACAAAAACCTAAATAGTAAAATCACTACCTACAAAGACATGTTTGGTCTCAGAATTTGTAACTCATTTAACTGAATGTGACAATAAACACTTATACGTGATACTTAATTATTATTAACTTTATTTCTTCACACGTATCTTATGTGTCACGGTGAGAAGTGCTATATCTAGGGAATATGTCTTTTGGTGTAATATATGTTTTTTGTCACATAACTACCAAATTAGAATGACACCTGACAATTTAAGAATAAAAAAGCGACATAAATTAAATTTTCAAATAGTAAATAACTATCTACAAGAACATGTATGGTTTTCATTATTAAAACTTTGTTTAAAAATAAATTAACTTTGAAGGCCAAGTTTGATATTATAAAGTTATCGTACTATTAACTTCATTTTTGTACATGCATCGCGTGTGCCACGACAACTACCCTTTATATTATCTTCATTCTTTTTTTATCTATCTATATTCAATCATAGAGACTTGATGCTGCCACACTGAAAGGAGTTTCTTTTTCCTTGAAGAAAGTTAGAATTTTTTTTAATTACTATTGGATAAGCACTTTAGAAGCATTTGTCTTAGAGATGTTATTTCTTTTAGGAATTGTCTGCGCATTGTTCATACAGAATATTCTTCACATGTGATTCCTTACAATTTTTATCACCACATATATAATTTGGCAATCAATCCAACTATGCTTTATTTATTTTAAACGATTTTATGTTTGTATAGGGAGTAGAAGATATTCGTAACGTGACAAAATGTCCACTTTCAGAAACTTAAGTACCATCGTTAACCTTGTCAAAAGATATAACGTCATCGTTACAAATGATGAACAATCTGGCTTATTCATATCCATACTACTTTCGAAGAAGCCTCCATAGAAAGCCAATTTGAAATTATACCCCATCAACTCTTACCCGATATACAATAAGAGCGACTCCAGTATACGAGGCTCTTGTTATGAGGGGGCATGAAAAAGGTTGATACACGAGGAGAGCATCGGGTTATTGATGAGAGAGCATTTTCATGCTTTAATCTCGTGGCCTCTACGTTATATTGGAGCAACGTTACCTCTGCCGTTTATTAGTATTATCTAACATCTTTGTGTGGTAATTGGATTTCAATTGTTTTCATTTATCATCACGAACTCGATAATCCGACATTGGCACTCCAAAAAATGATGATATTAGTACAACAAAGGATCAGATATGTCATGGTGCTACTGAGAAATGCTAAAGAAAGGTTCAGAAATGAAACTTTAACATGCTATGAAGTAAAAGATAGAGAGAAAGCATTTAAAGCTTGAGTTCAATATACCAAGGATAAAAGGCATTGTTTTGATCCCTCCCAGCTCTTTCTTCTTGTTGTTGTGGTTACAAGTCTGTCTATCCTCATCTCCATTTTCTGGCATCTTGTTCTCAGTGTTCCTGGGTATGATCAAGAGACTGGTCTGTATACTGGTATTGGTGATTGGATATGAAGGAACCGAACAGTGAAGAGTGAATGAGAGGGTGATGGTATGGGACAAGAAATGACTTATTGGTCAGTGATCATGTGATGTCTTACACTTTTATAGCATTTTTCGCTTACTCATTGTCTTTGTCTTCGTCGAATTTGTTACATCATAGTGTCAAGTGGATGGATTGGTAGGTCCATGAGTCTATACACAATTTTTCCATCTCTTTCGAAAATTGTGCATGGACGGCTCTTAGTGCCGGCTAATCTACTGCTCCTTTCGTCTCACATAAATTGATCAAATTTAACTTAGCACGCATATTAAGAATTAAAATTATATTGCGTGCTTTTCATTTTACCTTTTAGAGAGAAGGAAGAGGGGGGAGGGAGAGGAGGGGAAAGAGAGAGAGTCAGAACACTACAAGAAAAGAGGGAATTAGCGACGGACTTTTAGCGACGGACTAAATTCCGTCGCTAAACGTCGTTTCAGAGACGGAAATAACCGTCGGTAAAAGTCCGTCGGTAAAACTATTTAACGACGGAATAATTCCGTCGGTAAACACACCCGTCGGTGAAAGTAGGGTTTTACCGACGGACTTTAACCGACGGGTGTATTCCGTCGGTAAAGGACTTAAAAATATCAGATCCCCCTTTCTTTTCTTTCTCCCGTTGCTCTCTCTCTCTTTCTTTCTCCCGTTGCTCTCTCCCTCTTTCTCTCTCTCTCTCTCTCTCTCTCTCTCTCCCTCTCTCTCTCACCGGCGATAGAGCCTGCCACCGCCACTGCCGCCCATCTTCAAAACCGAAGGACCGCCGCCACCACTGCCGCGCTGCCACCACTGTCGCGCCGCCACTACTGCCGATCTGCCACCACTGTCGCGCCGCCACCACTGCCGCGCTGCCACCACTGTCGCGCTGCCACCACTGCCGCACTGCCGCGCTGCCACCAGTGTCGCGCCGCCACCACTGCCGATCTGCCACCACTGCCGCGCTGCCACCACTGTCGCGCCGCCACCACTGCCTGTGAAGGTCTTCTGGTTTGCTTCCCGTGTCCTGTCATTAATTTCTCTTTGGTTTTTATTAACATGTAAGTGGCTTTCGAGGAGTTAAGTGCGTGTTTTGTAGGTGTAGTGTGTGTTCGTGACTGTGTGTGTGTGTGTTCTTGATGGTGTGTGTATTATAGGTGTGTAAATGTGTTAAATTGAGTGTTTAAGTGTATGTTGTAGTGAGTTAGAATGGTGTAATGAGGTTTCTATGATTTAAAGTGGGTTGGAAGTGAGGTAATGTGTGGTTGTGAAGTGGGTGTGGGATGAACATCTCGGCTGAAGGTAGAAGGAGATGTGTGTGCATTTAGGTGAAATACTAGGTGTGCTTAATCTGAATAGTAAAGGTAATGGTCACTAAAGGTTAAAATTAAATTAGGCAGTTTTCAATGATTTTTTATAAATATCTAGGATCAGAATTGGACAAAGCTCAAAACTATAACCCCCAATAGTTTTACGAGATGTAGGCCCCGGAATGTTTTGAGAATTTTCGGTGTCCGTAAAGGGTGCTAAATTATGGCATCGATTAATCAAAGTTAACAAATTATTTAACCTAGTAAACTAAGTTATTTTAATCTGAAAATCTTATTTTACTGATATGATTCATATTCTAAAATTTCGTGCCATTCTGAGGCCAATAGGTAGTTTTTTCGAAACTAACCTTTTAGCGCTCGGTCTGGACGCTAGTTCGAGATTTACGGGCAATTTTTTTTTAAAATACTTTTTAGCCCAAAAATGACTTCAGGATACTTAAAATAGTATTTTCAGATATTTTGGGATTTTTCTGGTGCCGAAAACCTCAAGGACAATTTGGTAATTTTACGCATCTAGTGAGGGGGTCGTTTTGGGACTGTGCGTGAGTTAATAGTGAGTTATAATACAATATTGTACGCTACATTCTAATCTTTGAACTATTCCATTTAGGTTAAAACAAGGATTGTTTCGGGTAGGTTATCATAGATGCGAACCCTAAACCCTAAACCCTAAACCCTAAACCCTAAACCCTAAACCAACCGAACCCTAATTGAACCCCAAATTGAATGCCCTAATCCAACCGAACCCTAAATCGAACTAATTGAACCCTAAATTGAATGCCTCAAATCAACCGAACCCTAAATTGAATCAATAGAACCCCCTAATTGAACCCTAAATTGAAGTAATTGAACCCTAAATTGAATGCCCTAATTGAATCGAATCCTAAATTAAACTAATTGAACCCCTAATTAAACCCTAAATTGATTGCCCCAATCTAACCGAACCCTAATTGAACCCCAAATTGAATGCCCTAATCCAACCGAACCCTAAATCGAACTAATTGAACCCTAAATTGAATGCCTCAAATCAACCGAACCCTAAATTGAATCAATAGAACCCCCTAATTGAACCCTAAATTGAAGTAATTGAACCCTAAATTGAATGCCCTAATTGAATCGAATCCTAAATTAAACTAATTGAACCCCTAATTAAACCCTAAATTGATTGCCCCAATCTAACCGAACCCTAATTGAACCCCAAATTGAATGCCCTAATCCAACCGAACCCTAAATCGAACTAATTGAACCCTAAATTGAATGCCTCAAATCAACTGAACCATAAATTGAATCAATAGAACCTCCTAATTGAACCCTAAATTGAAGTAATTGAACCCTAAATTGAATGCCCTAATCGAACCGAACCCTAAATGAAACTAATTGAACCCTAAATTGAATGCCCTAATACAATCGAACCCTAAATTGAAATAATTCAAGCGCATCGGATATGTGAATTTTGAACATTTTTTTCCCATTTGAACATTGATCATTTGTTTGATAATTTTAGGTTGTTAATTGTGCGTTTTAGAATTGTGATTATTGATCGATGATTTTAGGTTATTAGCTGTGTATTTGAAGTAATTGCGATTATGAATTGATGATTTTAGGTTGTTAATTAATGATTTTAGATTGTTAATTGTGCATTGAGCATTTGAGATATTGAGATTATTGACGGAGGATGGGACCCAATTGGATTGAATGTGTGATTTTTGTTAATTTTTATTGCATTGAGCATTTGAGAATTGAGAATTGAGATTGTTGACGGAGGATGGGACCCAATTGGATTGAGATACCTGTTAGTTAGCGCAGACACGGACACCACGTCTGATCGACGGTGTCCGACATTTAGAAAACAAATTAACGTATGCCGATGTGTCCGGAGGTGCGTGTCGCTGGGCATCGGACACGTGTCCGGAGGCGTCGGACACGTGTCCAAAGGCGTCGGACACGTGTCGGTATGTGTCAGACACGTGTCGGTATGTGTCTGACACGTGTCCGGAGGTGTCAGAAACGTATCGGACACCATATCGACACCCTATATGAGGTGTCGGAATTGAGGTTGTTGAATGTGCATTAAATTTAGGTTAGTTAGGTTAATGCGACATTTTTAGCATGCACCCCCTGGAATCTAATCGTGGCTCCAGCGCTGGCTATAATTAGCCCTAATTAGTCCTGATTAATAATATTTTAGTAAATCAATTAACCCTAATTAGCTCTAACGAGCCTAATTAGTTTTAATTAACCCTAAGAACCTGATAAAATTCAAATTAACGTTTGATACGCCTGAGCAGCAGGGACTGGGGCAGCAGGCTTTCTTTAATTACATCGGCAAGAATTACCGCCGATGGCTCCACGATGCACGGGACCGGGCGAAGAGGGCGCTGCCCGCGGGTGCCCCGATGACGGACATGACGAAATATCCCCCACATTGGATATCTCACCGTGTATGGGGGGAGATGATAGATCGGTGGGCTGCGGATCCAGGTTGGGACGCCAAGAGTAAGAGCGGGGCTCAAAACAGACAGAACAGAGATCCGACGCACACGGGGGGGTCGGTGCCACACGACATCGTCCGACATATGAACGCGGTCGAGCACCCAGATCTAGAGGAGGATGAGGTCATAGCTCTGACCTATACTCAGACGCACGTGCGGAAGAAGGACAAGGACGAGACGCACCAGGCGGGCGACTATATTTCAGATATTGCCCGGCGGATCGATGTGAGTCAATTTATTTAAGTTAATCTGTTTCTTTCTATCCTCGATGTCTGTTTCGTTAATTAATGCCATAACATATCGTTAAACCACGATTTTTGCAGGCCTCGTATGAACAGCTAAGGGGGTCCGAGCAGCAGTCCGGACAGCCATCAGCGTCCACTAGTACGGCTGCGAGTACTGGGGGGTTGAAGCGATGGCTAGATACGCCGGAGGTCGTGAATCGGCCGAAAGGCCGCATACGCGGCCTGCCTAGCACGACTCCTCGTGCCGTGATAGGAGCGTCCTCACCCCCTGCTGCCCCTCCACAGACACCGGCTCCTCGGCCTCATTTGCACGAGGAGGATATCGAGCGCATTGCTACAGTGGTGTGCCGGATGATGAGGGAGCAGGGCACTGCTGGACCAGCCGCCCCGGCCCCGGTTCAGCAGGATCCAGATCCGGGACTCGGGAACCCCTGATGAGCCCCTTCCCGTGCCCGTTCCTAGCTTCCCCCCCCCGCGCCCGGGTTGTACTCTTCTCCCCTCTCCTAACCGGCTATCTCCGGTTGCCGGCTTGTACATGTATTAGTTTCTTTTATAATAAATATTTTTTCTAATTGATTATATATTTTTTTTCTGTATTTCGCTTATTGCGCGTTGTTGTTGAGAATTGTATTTCTGTACAGGTTTAGGTAATTGAAAAATTAAAAAAAAAAAATTTAAAAAAATATTGACTTTTGGCGACGGATTTATTCCGTCGCTAAAATATTCCTTTCAATTAAATATTTAGCGACGGAATATTCCGTCGCTAAATAAGCTATTTAGCGACGGAATATTCCGTCGCTAAATATTTAATCCGTCGCTAATTGGACGAAAAAGAAAATAAATTAAAATTTTAAAAATATAATTAGCGACGGACATTCCGTCGCTAATGAAAAATAAATCCGTCGGTAAAAATCACATATTTAGCGACGGATTTAAAAATTCCGTCGCTAAACTTTTAGTGACGGGCTTTTATACGAGGGATTTTTAGCGACGGTGAATCCGTCGCTAATTCCTTTAGCGACGGATTTTGGGCTTTTAGCGACGGATTTACCCGTCGCTAAAAGTCTGTTTTCTTGTAGTGGAAGAGAGAAAATTAGTTGATGGAGTGTTACATGTGAAAAGAGAAATAAAATAAAAAAATATAAGAAAATGGGCCCGAAGAGAGAAAATGAGTTGGTGGAGAGTTAAATGTGAAGAGAGAAATTGAATAAAAAAAGTATAAAAATGGTAAATATGAAAAAAAAAACAAAAAACAGGTAAATAATCTTTTTTAATTTGAAAAGTTAGCATTTTTTTGTGGGACGACCCAAAAAGGAAATATGATCAATTTACGAGTAATGGAGGAAGTACTTGTTTGTAGTTAAAAGTTTAATGCTTGTCACTGAAATATAATTTTAGTGACCAAAAAAGGATTTTAGGTACCAAAAAAGGTGAATTAGCACATAAATAAAAGAGCTAAAAATACCATTTCATAGTTATTTACTTGTTAGCTTGAATTTAAAAAGATTTCCAAAATTACAGATCGAGTTGGAGTTGTTAGCTTGGAAATGTTTTGTTTGATATCTATAAAATGGACCCTTATATTTGTTGACACTTATGCCTCTTTTAGCCAAAAACAGAAAAAAAAAAAGCCATCGCAGTTTTTAGTTACCCATTAATTTTGTTGCTAGCATACCAGTGTTGAACAAACTTCCATGAAGTTTCTTATCTTTCATTTACACAGCGAAAAGTCTGAGCATTCATGACGAGATGACTGATTTTTTTTAGTACAGCTTTCAACGTGCCAATTTGTTTTGGGGGATTCGGGCACTAATGATTTTCACCATCTTAATTAGGGCATTGATAATATAACCAATTGTATTTCTTAACTCATCCTTCTATCTCGTTAGTCGCCTTTTATCCAAGAGTCTCAAATGATTATATTAATGGTTCAGAATCATACGATCATTATTCTTATATCATTATTGGTCTACTACACTGTCGGAATCCAAGTTTCGAACCTAAATTATGGTTTTAAGAAGCATAAATATCAGTGAACCTCTTGAGCCTAGCTCATAGTTGCATTGAACCCTATCGACTTTCAAAATCTTACATGTGTCAATTCCATTATTATGCCATCGTGTTTACTTGTGTCAGCATTTCGTATATAAAAAATGCTAATGCAGCTCTTTTCACATTACCCATTCAACCTTCAACTGTTCAACACACCCACAACCCCCTCTTCACCCTACTGACCAGATTATCTCTGTGTATATTTGATTCAACTACTTTGGCCAAAACCCCCATTTTTTCATCTTTGGCTTTTTGTTAATTCTTCTATGTCTATTTGTCCAGAGGCGGAAGAGGAGGATGGGAGCTTGTTTGTCGAAACCGAAGGGCTGCGTGGGTGGATGATCAAAGCGCAAGCTCCGGAGGCAGAAGAAGGCGACGATCAAGGGGCCTATGCCCTCACGCAGCCTATCCAATTGATCATCTCAGATTTGTGCGTACGTGCATATATGTGTGCATGTAGGTGCAAGTTTGTGCGTGTGTGCATGTGTGTTTGTAGATCTTTGTTTGAAGGTGGTTGCAACTGTGTTGTTAGGGTAGTTGTCATTGCACGGCGTAAGACTTGATAGAGAAGGAGGAAGGGAGGAGGTGAGAGAGGAGGTGCTTGATCTGGTTTAAAGCTTTGCCAGGCGGCGGGTCAGTGGTGGGATGCATTTTCGAGTCGATGGTTGGTGGTTGTGCGACTGTATGTGGAGTTGGTGATTGGTGGTGGGTGAACACCAGTACAGAGATGGGGTAGGTCGAAGACCAAGGGAGATGGGGTGTATTTGTTAGATGGAGAAAGGAACATTCAAGACAGGAAAAAAGGGATGTTTGAAATTAGTTTTGGACATTGTTCTCTCTCTCTCTCCCTCCCCCCCAAAATTCCCCCTCCGCCGAACCGCTTCGTCTCTCTGAAATTCGATGCTCCATCGCCACTACCGGTTTCCTCCTGCGGGTGGTGACGTGGTAGGCTAGCTGGCTTTTTTTTTTTTTTTGTGGTTTGTGTGAGTTTAGGGTTTCATTTTGGGTTCTGTGGTTGATGCGGCAGGAGGCCTACGCCATAGGCGACAGTGCTGCAGCCGGTGGGTCTCTGTGATAGGCGTCGACCTAAGTGGTGGTGAGGGTTGCTGGGTATGGCTGTCCAGGCTTGGCTAGTTGCTAGGCAATCGGGTGTGGGTGGTCGTGGGTCAGAAAGGATGAGTGTGTCCGGTCCCTCCGTTGGGGTGTCTGGGTGGTGGTTGTTGGTCGGAAATTGCTGCAGTGAGAGCGTGGAGGTTGTGGGTCGGCGAAGAAGCAGTGAGTCTGGGTCAAAGGATTTTTGCTTCTAGGGTTTGCTCCCCCCTTCCCCCCTTCCCCCCTAGTTGCTTCCCCCTTCCCCCTTTGTTCCAGAAAGGTGAGTTTGGTTGGATTTAGGTGGTGGCAATGGTGCTTCAGCGTAGCTTGAGGTGGAGGTGAAAGTGGCTCTAAGGGGCTATGATGGTGGTGGATGTCTGGTGTAATTTTGTGTGGTGGACGAAAATTCGGCCGGTGGTGGTGGTGGTTCTTCGTTGGTGGTTGGCCGATTGCTGTTGCTGTTCAGTGGTCTTGGTGGCTGGGTGACGGACTGGTGGTGGACGTGGCTCCGGCGAGGCAGGCAGTGCTCACTAAGCGAAGTAGTGCGAGTCGGCGTTACGGTCAAGAAGGCGCGGCACCAGAGCGATGGCCAGAAACTGCGAAGATTTCGGCACCGACGTGGGTGCACGAAGAACGAGGAGTCGATGCAACATGCAGCATTGGGACATGTGCCTGTGCTTCGGGATGGCAGCTGGCAGTTGGGGTGCGGTGTTGTCTTTTTTTCTTATTCTTAGTTATCCGTTTTGGTGGTTGTTGTTTATCCTGTTTTTGTTGTTTTTTCTTTTAGTGCTTGTTTTAGTTTTTTTTTTTTTTTTTTTCGTCTCTTGTTTGTTTTGTTTTAGTTCTGTTTTTTGTGGTTTTTGGATTTTAGTTCTTATTTTGTTGTTTCTTTCTAGTTCTGTTTTTTGTATTATGGTTTTTTAAGTTGTAGGTGTAGTTGTCGGTGTTACCTTTACTGTGGTTCCTATCGGATGTGGCTGTCATCTGAGTATTATTGAACTTCCTTATCTGGGCACGATGTAATCGTCTTTATATTAATGGTAGGGTTCTTAACTCTTTAAAAAAAAAAAAAAACAGGAAAAAGGATATAGTCGTCCTTTTATCCACAACGTCAAACTCGTATGTGTTTCTCCAGTCAAATGATGTATTTATATTTCCCATAGTTGATATATAAACGCGTCAATTATACCCCTAACTTTAAAAAGTTCAGTGATATTTTTCCTTTTAAAATTTTAGAATGTCTGGGCCTTTTTCGGTATGATTTCATGTTCCAGGGAGACTGACATATTGTCTAATCGTTTACTTTTTCATGTATATTCAATAATGGTTTCTATACTTTTTAAAACTCATAAAACTTTAGGATGAATCATATAAACTAAATTAGTTACACGCCGAATAAAGAAGAGTCCTAGAAGTTCGTGATTCTGCTCCAAGGAAGAATCCTCCCTAAGAACTCTTTCTGAATTCTAAAAAGTTGATACACCTGATTGACTTAGAGGGTGTTTGAGATTGATAATGAGATAGTCAAACCTGTTTCGTCTATATTTTTATTGTTTCTTTAATCACAAATTTCCAATCCTTCGATTATCTTACTGTTGTTCATTGTGTCAGTGTCCCGTTGCTGATTACTGCTCCCTTGCGAGTAGATCTATCTTTCAGCTCACCTTGTAGACGAAGAAGATGAAAGTAAAGAGGAATCTCAACCGAACTTGGAGCCTCTTATTCCCTTTAAAGAAACCTTGTTTTCTTGGCCATTACTGACGATGTCATGTTACTTAGGATTAACAACTTCTCACTGGATTTGAAAACTTTTTCTTGTCTTCGAAATTTGTTAAACTGTCACGCTCTACAAATTTTTTCCGTGATTTTAATGGTTTAATGCACTACTACTTATTTATTATGGCTTTGCGTCTCACTTCAAAAAGGCAAATATAAGCGTTTTCGGTTTTCCAGTGTCGTAAAGCAATGTAACAATCAACTTCGTAGTCAGCGATTGGAGAAGCGGAAATACAATACTTTTCACGAGGGTTTGCATTCATTTTTGCCGTATATAGAGTTGAAGTTGTCTAGTCAAGTTTCCATTTTTTTCAGATCATTACAACTTTAGAGTGCTGTCTCTAAAAAAAAAAAGGAATATATAGGCCAAACATGAGAATATAAATATATAGGCCATCCATATTGTCGGTGTTTGGAATTGCGCTTTTGTTTGTAGATAGATATAGATGCCTACTGTGAAGACATTTCATGGTGTAGGTGTTCTTCTGTCCTGCTAGCATCACGAAATTTCATGGTGTTGGCGTTATATGCCCTGCTTGGTTGTCCAGCAGGAAGTTTAATTCCTACGTTTCTCAATTATATTATCCCCTATACTATACAATCCAAAGTTGTTTCGTTACCATACGCGAATGACCGACACCTCTTCTCCTTTCAAAAGTCACCCTAGCTAGTGCCATCAGCAGCAGCTAACACTCTATTTTCTGAGCATCTTCCGTCCGTAATGAGTCTGCGAGGAGGGTGTGTAGCAGTAGTCTTACTAACACTGGATTCCAATTTTAATCACATGTGATTGCTTGAAGACGCAAAAAAAATCTCAGTTTTATTCCAAATAGTTGCTCTTATTTTCCCAAAAAAAGAAAAAGAAAAGAAAGAAAGAAAGGTATGCCAGTTGTCTAACCATGACTAAAGGAAACTAAAAATGTGTAATGTGTTTTGTAGACATACATGGTTCACATTGGAGTGACTACTAATATACATTTGTAAAAGTTCAATGACAAATGAGACCCGTAATTGCTAGTTTCGGGTTGGAGCTCAGACATCAAAGTTAGAGAAAAAAGAAAAAAAATGAGACTTTCACTGCTAATAATATAACTTAAAGGATGTGTGAGTGGCCAAATCTGACCTGTGGAGGCTAATGGTATTTCATCATGTTAGCGAGGATATATGTGGAACCTTCATGATTAATGGGCTAAATATTTTGTGCCAGCTCAACGAGGGTTCTCATTTTCAATGTTTGTTATAGCAATAAACAATAAGATGAGGAATTTCCAACCGTAGCAAAACAAGGTCTTAACCGGGTTGAATAAAATACGAAGTACTATCTCTCTATCTTAAAAGTCTAATGTGTTTAACAATGTTTATACACATTTACATGACCAAAATGCCCCATGAGACACTCCATATTACAAACAGTGTGGCCCCTAATTCTTTTTTGGTACAAAGTGGGTTGTAGTCTGTCAGACAACCGCATGACCATCCTAGCCAGGCAAGCCTAGCTGAGAACGATCCTCTACTGCCACTGCTGGAACCACACTGGCCCAGCGGAGCCGTTAATCACGCTCTGATCATGCGGTCATGATTCATCCACCAGACTTGGGTCCCTGTCTCCTTAGAAATCAAGGATACAGAGGTACGAGCCTATAGAACAGATCCTGTCCAAGTTGGAATCACTTGGTACTAAATGATTTGTTTGCAGAGAAGTACTTGAGGTTTCCATTTGCGTAGTTATACAACTGAACAGCTATCAAAATGCTTTGCCACGAACTGAATTCCAAAGTATCCTTACTGCCACCTCATACACATGCCACAAGCCCAGTAAGCATTATACCTAAGCTTATCAGCTTGAGCCATAAGTTAGGAGTCACCCATCAACAGGTTCAGAAAAATAATGTGAAGCTACCTGGACAGTAATCAAAATGCTATGTGATGAGTGAATCCTCAGAATATCCTCAAAGCCATCTTCATGCTCCAAGCCCGTTAAGCATTACACGTTAGCTTAAGGTCTTGAAGGTCAAGAGTCACCCTTTAGAAGATAAAGGGAAAATAATTTAAACTCAGGGGATAAAAAATTCGTACTAGTCATGGTGAAGTGGTAAAAATCTGAGAAGCATCTTGTTACGGTGAAAGTAGTCTAAATATCGATATAATGAAAGACATCTTTATATGCACATAAAAAATAACTGCTGTGTCCCCCATTTTACGCCAGCTTTTACAGATATTCCAAGACGCATCCAAATTAAAGCCAAAAAAAGAAAAAAACCCTGAAGATACTCCAGTATTGTCCAACTTCCTTCTCTTTCACAACCGTCACCATGTCTGCTCCTTTGTAACAGTCTACTTCAGTAACTAATAATAATTAAAAAAAAAAAAGCATGTTGCAGTAGAAGTGCGCATATGTAAAAATATAAATCTTATGAAAGTTCACATCTTGAATATATGTGAACTGGAAATGATACAGTACCGTGACCAGCAAACAAAGGTGCTTTTGGCGCCTACATGGCCATGTATTTTGCAATCTAATGTTTGTAGCTCCCAATGCCAACAGATTCAAGTCACGGTAACTTTCTCATATTGATAAAAGTCTTTAGACCAACCAAATAGATAGAAAGCATAAGCTGTGGATTCTATAGTTTGCACTTTTTTGCTTAAAACCACAATAAAACTGAAGGATTAAAAGTAATAGTGAACATAAACTTTTCGAATGCTTTAAGCTTATACTTAAACTGGGCAAGCTAACTTGCACCATTGCTAATAGTTGAAAGGCAACTGGTACAACCTCCTTCCCCAATTCATGAAGAGAATTAGTTCATGAGGTAATGGTTTAAGTTTCGGGGTTAGTAAACAGTTTGTGCTATGTAAGAGAAGTTGTATAGCTGTTGCAGCACATCTGCAAGATTGCTCCCAAACGCACAACTAATATCCCTGAATGACATCAAAACATAGACAAAGAGCTATTGCAACCATTCTGCAAGCCTCTCTCTTTCTCCCTCTCTCACCTTCCCTATCTCCCTCTGCCGATATGTCTCTCTTATTTTTATTTTTTAGTATTACAATATTAATTCACACCAACAATGGCTGCTTTGACATGTATGTACCATCCATGACTTAACGATAGGCTTTCATGGGCCTACAAAAACTAAAGTTTGAAGGCTTAAAGCTAATTTTGAGTTGTTTGATACATATCTCTTAATTGATGAAGCTTATACCTAAACTGGGCAAGCTAACTTGCACCATTGCTAATAGTTGAAAGGCAACAGGTACAACCTCCTTCCCCAAGTCATGAAGAGAGTTAGTTCATGAGGTAGTGGCTTAAGTTTAGGGGCTAGTAAACAGTTTGTGCTGTGTAAGACTGTTTACAAGAAGTTGTATTGTTGTTGCAGCACATCTGCAAGACTGCTCCCAAGCGCACAACTAATATCCCTGAATGCCATCAAAAGATAGACAAAGAGCTATTGCAACCATTCTGCAAGCCTCTCTCTTTCTCTCTCTTTCTCCCTCTCTCACCTTCCCTGTCTCCCTCCTCTGATATGTCTCTCTTATTTTTATTTTTGAGTATTACAATATTCTTCCATCCTAATCTATAAGCTAATTTACACCAACAATGGTTGCTTTGACATGCATGTACCATCCATGACTCAACGATAGACTTTCATGGTCCTACAAAAACTAAATCTGAAGGCTTAAGCTAATTTTGAGTTGTTCGATACATATCTCTAAATTGATGTAGTTGACAAGGACTTTTCCCTATAGCTAACTTCTATAGTTAATTTATTGAAAAAGTGAACAAAGTACGGAAGTAATCAGCAACAATAACATTACGATAAGCGGAACATATAATTGTTCTACCATTTCTTCTAAACGGGATCTAAATAAAATTGAACAGGGTCCATATGGCACTCATGTCGAAGCGAACATCACAAAATTGACACTTTGTCTTACTGGAACCACACAAGATGTGAGTTGTTTAACGTAAGCAAGTATTTCTTTAGTCATCAAAGTATCTGTCACTCTTGAAGATTTCATGTACATCGAATATCAATTTCACTACGATGAAAATTTGGTTCAGACACGAAAAAGAAGTCAAAGAGTTCAAAAGTTCACCAAAATAGCAATCAACTAAAGAAAGAGGGTTTAGTCCACCTTGGCCATAACTTGGGATGAGCTCAGTGAAGCATACTCTAGCTCTTCGAATATGAACGATCAAGATTTGGAGAAAACATAAAATAAATAAAAAATTGAACTAAAATTATATATAGAATTTGAAATCATGTATTAAACTTTAACTTCAAGAAAAATTGCATCAAGATGAGATTCGAAGGCAAAAGTGTGGCAAAGCTAATACCGTAAAACTCCTGAAGACAAGCATGGAAATAATTGACCTCTAACGAACTACTATTACTCACATATATGATGCCAAAAGTATTTGAACATAATCAACACATATACGAAAGTACTTAACATTTCAAAATTTTCAAACCACAACATGATAGAATTCCATCTCCAAAGAAGTATAAGCAAACTCCAGAGGTGCATGATCGGTTCTAAACTTGGAATACAGTACTGATTGAAGAAAAAGAAAAGTTAACTTGATATTTTCACGATTTTTGTTGGCAACCAGATACCAAAAATCTCTAGGCTTTGAGAAGTAATGAAGCTTCAGTGCCTTACAAAGAATTGACCTCAAATTCTTGAACATTATGAACCGAAATTGACATACCCAAAATTGCAAACATCGGTGAACCAAAATGCTTGATAAGTTAGCTATTGTCCGCAATTTTATGGAGACTTAGTTTGGTTATTTTTTGGTGATACCATGCATTTACTTGCCGAAACCATGAAAAAGGTGCCAAATGCATTTGCATTACCAAATATCTCCTCAACCCAACCATGTAGAAACAAACAAACCAAAGTACAAAAACATATATGAATCTGGCAATTGATCGACTATTTTTATCCAATGCTTGTTCAAGACGAAGACTAAATGCCTATGTATAATGACTGGTATAGAAGGTATGGATAAGAATGCACTAAAGGAACTCTTATTCTTCTACCAGTAGATAGTAAGAAACTATAAGAAAACCCACAAATCAAATTCAAAAAGAAGTCTAACCAAATTGTGTGACTGAGCATGCAGTCTATGGGCAGAGTAGTGTGTTCTTACGTCAATTCGGGTTGGTGACAAGAGATGTAAAAGTGGAGGGGGGGATAGAGAGAGAGAGAGAGAGATTTATCTTTGCGTAGGCCTACAAAAGAGGAGCAACCAATAATGGAGATAGAGTTGGAAGGAAGCAAGGAAGGAAGGTGTAGTTAGTTTTGATTTTATTATTGTGACGATTCGAGACGGTGTCTGCGGCAGCGCGTTTGCACCGGTTCTGTAAGGAGCTACACAGTTTGTAATATGGAGTGTCTCATGGGGCATTTTGGTCATGCAATTGTGTAAAAACATTGTTAAACACATTAAACTTTATATATATATATATATATATATATATATATATATATATATGAGAGCCTGTTAATAGCGCTAGCAAAATAGAAAAAGTTGCCAGCGCGATTTGACCGTCCACGCTCGATCTGTGGACGGTCCAGATCTTTTTTTTTTTTACATTTTTTTATGTCCGTCCGCTATATTATGTAGCAGATGATTTTTCGACAAAAATACCCTCTTTTCCATCCGCTACATTATGTAGCGGACAACTTGGTACTAAACATTCTGACCTTCTTTTCTCTTTCTCTCTCCTTTCTATCGTAAATTTTCTAACATGTCTCTCTTTCTCTCTCCTTTTGTCATCATTTTTCTGTCACCTTTCTGACTTAAGTCTCTTTATCTTTCCTTTCTCTCCAATTTTCTAAGTTGTTTCTCTCTCCTTTTGTCATCATTTTTCTGTCACATTTCTGACTTTTTTTTGTTTTCTCTTTCCTTTCTCTCCAATTTTATAACTAGTTTGCTCCATAAGAATGCAGAGCAAAGAAGAGAACTTCTTGAGCTAATGGAATGGCTTATGCGGTGTATGAGGTTAAGTGAAGGTTGGGAATTCAAGCATAGAATTACTGGAAGCATGAGGACCACCGTATTTTCAAGACGCCATTGCCAATTTCCCTTGCAGAATAAGTCGAGGAGTCACACACACCCCATTACCAACAACTTCCAACATTACACCCACAGCTATGAAACGGCGAAAGCCCAACCACCTGGTGACATTCAACACTACCACGCCGGAAACAAACAGGAAAATCGAACCCACAAAGAGATGAACCACTTGCAAAAAATTTCATACACAAAATAAATCACATCAGGATTAAAGTCAAACAACGATGAAAATATAATTGGGTAATGGAATGTCCAAATTCATGTCTCGGAAATCAAATGTCCGGGCAAATTCTTAAAGCACTTGGACACAGCCTTCATCATGATTTCCCAATCACCCACAAGATTCTTGGCCAACCCAGATGTGTACCTGAGAAAGCATGCAACACTTTGCGGGTCAGGTGGACTAGGCAAGAGATGCATTTCCTGAAGAAATTCCAGACCTTTCTTGAGATCCCGATTAAAGTCATCAATTTTCTCTTGGCAGCGATGGTGTAATCAGGCTTTGGTGATGTCGTTAGGCGGAGTTGTTGCCTCGAAAGTTGCTGGTTCGGGGGTTCAAAACGAAGAAGCACAGAGAAAGTGAGGAGAGAGAGATGCATGGCAGAGAAATCAGAGAGCTGCTTTCTTAGAAATGACAAATTGTCTGGCAATTTTATGAAATATCGTCTGAGACTTTATGTAGCGGACGATATTTTAGAAAACACAGCACCTTGACTTGGAAACTGAGGGGTATTTTTGTCAAAAAATTGTCCGCTACACGGACTTAAAAAAATGTAAAAAAAAAAAATTGGACCGTCCACAGATCGTGCGTAGATGGCTAGATCGCGCTGGCAACTTCTCCTATTTTGCTAGCGCTATCAACAAATCAGCTCCATATATATATATATATATATATATATATATATATATATATATATATATATATATATATAGATTTGTTGACGGCGCGGGCAACTTGAGCTATGTTGCCCGCGCGATTGGGTTGTCCATCCTTTAAGGATGGACGGTCCAATCGTGTGGACCATCTAGAATGGACAAGTAAGATGCTTATTTATTTTTTGTTTATTTTTTTATTCTCACGAACATTGTATACCATTTGTTTTTCTTAAATAGTCTTTGTTAATTCGTAGGAAAAAGCACCACTTATCACAGTAGAAGTAACCGAACAATTAAAAAAATGGTGATTGAACAAATTTCAGAAAAAATTGTTGCGTAGAATTAGTTTTGAGATTTTTAGTTATGGGGATATCTTTCAGCAACTTGACTGGAACTTAATAGGTGCCCTTGTTGAATGGTGAAGGAATGAAACGTAAATACATTTCACTTCCCTCTTGAAGAGATGACTATAACCTTAGAAGATGTAGAGTACATCTTAGGGTTACCCATGATGGGATGGCTGGTAATTGCTTCTAGGTCTTTCGCAACAAAAAAAGAACTGCTAGGGACTTCATTAGTTCAATACCCGAGAATGAATTTGGCAGTGGTGGGATAAAGTTGAGGTGATTGGTAGAAAACTTTGGAATTTTGCCGAAAAATTGCACGGAGGAGATACTTGTGTTGCACACAAAGGCCTTCCTGCTGTGGGTGATGGGGGCAATTCTATTCCCAACGACGACGAAGAATACGGTTCAATAAAAATATTTAGCGTTGTTGGGTAACCTGCAAGAGGTTGGAAAGTATGCATGGGGTACAACAACTCTTGCATACTTGTATCGAGTATTGCGCAAGGCAACGAGGCCCGATTGCAAAGCTATATGTGCATGTCTCTCATTGTTGCAGGTATATCATACAACTCATTTTAATCACGTTTTTTATATATTTTTATTACTCAGTGCACAATAAATTTTGACGATACACCCCAAATTTGTCTTTTTTCTCAGATACGGTCTTATGAACACTTTACTGTCAGCGGACCCAACTATAGGAAGGGAACCAAAAATGTGTGGCCTCGGTTGTGCACTTGGGAGTATAGTCGAAAGGAGAGCCACTACCTGATGAGAGATGATCTCCATCACAACATTGTGTTCTATCGGGGGGAGTTCGACTCGTTATCTCCAGGCCAAATGCGTTGGGCACCGTACAAACAATTGAAGTGACGGGTGGCAAAATTGTTCATCTTCACGCTCTCTAGGTTGCAACGCACTCCACTAATCCACTTCGAGATCGTGGAGTGGCAACCTCGTTCGTGTTTTAAGTTACTTATTATCTACTTGAATGTAGGTTGATGCCTTGCTCGCCTTCTACAAGAAGCTTAGTCTCCCATGCTGAAATATTGGCGCATGGCTACGGGGAGTTTGTGAGCCGCTATACGGGATAGCCTTCAGGCGTGATCCTAGGAATGGATTATCCCGGGTGGCAGGCTGCCCATGTGATCGAGGGATATGGTGATCCTTCGGGGCAGACTTCGGCGTGAGCGAGGGAGTTGGTGCTCCCTCCGTACTTGGGATTGGTGATGCTTGGGAGCCGCCATCGGGTATGGGAATGGCTCATTAGGACGAGTGGAGTCAGCCCGCGTTTGCTTTGCTTGGGGACTCGGAGGTTACACCATTCTCTCGGACTCAAGTCACACAAGACTTCGACTTCGCGAACTTCAATCTCTCCAAGTCACTACCATTCGTCTCGTGGCAGGACCTTCTGGCCATGGGATACCCAAAGAGCCTCAAGGAGGACAATATCCCCCGGCTGACCCCCCCGTCATTCCCGCTTATCCCAAAGGGCATCTGTTGAAGCCTCTAAAGCAGACAAAACATGCTCTAATCCACCAACGTTACTTTCGCGAGCCCCCTAGCTACGATCGGAAAGTGGTATGAACTTCCTTGCCCGTGATTACTATGTCTCGTTGGACGGAATGCCCACCCTCAGTCCGGGTCATTGATTGGAAGATACGATGATGTTTGACTACACCAAACTTCTGATGCGTCAGGAGGGGGATAGGGCAAATACGTATTTCCATGTTTTTATGATGGATGCGCTTTTTCATAGCATGCTCTGTGGAGAATGGCAACAATGGAAATATGTGGAGGGGAAGAAAAGCTTGCTCCATTGGCATCAGCCTAGTTCGCTCAGTGCATGGTTAACGAATAGTTCGAGTTCAGTGAGCGTATGTGATGCAGACATCTTCCTAATACCCTTCTTGGAGCACACTGGTATTTGATTTGCTATGAACCACGGGCTATGGTGTTATCAATCCTCGACAATCTCCATAATGATGCCCGTGAAGGATCTTTTCAAAGAACAATTGGAGGCTATGGTAATGTTTCGATTATTGTTAGAGTTTTTCTATTTCTTAATTTGCTTATTGTAATTGTTATCTCGTAGCGTACGCCCTTTTTATTTTTCCACAGGATCTGTTTTGTGCTATGGTCCACTCTTTCCGTGGACAAAGAGTACCGGCAAGGCCGAATCTTGTAGTTTGATTGAAGAAATGGAGGCCCGTGCAAGCTAATCAGTCAAACTACGGCATTTTCGTCTTGATGTACATGGACTACATTTGTCGGAGTGAGAACCTCAAAAAGGCTGTCTGGAGCCAAGAACACGTAGAAAACTTTAGATATTGGATAGCTTGAAAAATTCATAGTGGACGGCGTAGACTAGTTAGGGGTATTGTAAATCTGGCTTAAGACCGAATGACATTAGAAATTTTTGGTTCTTATGTAATAAAAAAGCATTGTCATTTGCTTTGCTTGTGGTTATGAAATTTTATTTCATGTGTTTATGAAATTTTTACGTGTTTATGGTTCCATGTTGTGGTTGAGAATTTCTTCTGAGAATTTTGTGTGTTGTGGTTTTTTTAGTACTACTTGAGACAGGTTGGTGTGTTGTGGTGTTTGAGTTTCACTTCTTGAGACAGGTTGATGGTGGGTAAGAAAATCAGGGAAAAGGATTTAAATTAGTCTACTTGGTCGTCCGCTAAATAGTATAACAGACGGTCTAAACACCAAAAAAAATTCTAAGTATTGGAGGCAATGTTTCTACTTGGTTGTCTGCTACATAGTGTAACAGACAGTCTAAACACCAAAAAAAATTCTAAGTGTTGGATGCAATGTTTCTGCTTGGCCGTCCGCTACATAGAGAAGCAGACGGTCTAAACACCCAAAAAAATTCTAAGTGTTGGAGGTCAATGTTTCTGCTTGGCCGTCCGCTACATAGTGTAGCAAACGGTCTAAACACCAAAAAATTCTAAGTGTTGGAGGCAATGTTTCTGCTTGACCGTCCGCTACACTATGTAGCGGACATTTTAAACGCCAAAAAAAATGTTTCTGCTAGGCCGTCCGCTACATAGTGTAGCGAACGGTCTGAACACCCTAAAAAATTCTGAGTGTTGGATGCAATGTTTCTGCTTGGCAGTCTGCTACATAGTGTAGCGGACGGTCTAAACACCCAAAAAAATTCGAAGTGTTGGATGCAATATTTTTGCTTGGCGGTCCGCTACATAGTGTAGCGAACAGTCTAAACACCCAAAAAAAATTTATGCTTGGCCGACCGCTACATAGTGTAGCAGACGGTCTAAACGCCAAAAATTCTAAGTGCTGAAGGCAATGTCTCTGCTTGACCGTGTGCTACACTATGTAACGGACGGTCTATACGCTCAAAAAAATATTTCTGCTTGGCTATCCGCTACGTAGTGTATTGGACGGTCAACACACCAAAAAAAATTCTAAGTGTTGTTGGAGGCTAATGTTTCTGCAAGAGTACATAAAATTCAGATGGTAAAGAAACACAATTCGTGAATAACCCAATGGTACGGTAAAAATTGAGTATGAATAAACATCTAGGATTATTACAAAGTCTATAATTCAAATACAACATCAACAGACTTGGTGGCTCATAAAAGATTATTACAAAAAAGAAAAAATTTAGACTAAAGGTCCACTACATATTCTTCGGCATCATATTCTTCCTCGTCTTGCAAACCCCCTGGACTTATCCCCAGTGCCTTGTAATGGTTCTGCTTGTCATGGTTTGGTTCGTCATTTTGTTACACAACGCATACCTTCTAAGCTTTTTAGGTTGAGTTGCTTGTTCAATAGAGCTCTTCATTCGTGTTGATCTTTTGCGACCTTTCGTTTGCGATATAATTGGATCCAAAGGCCGGATATCATCGTCCTCTTCCTCAACCGGAACATCATCTTCTGATCCCTGCATAGGCTCAGTGTCAACCACATTGCTGGGTGAAGCTACTTGAAACTGGTCGATGATGGGCTCTTGCAGCTCTGCTATCTCGCGGAGATGCTTATATCCGACCATTATAGCAGCACCCTCTATGGACAAACGTATAAACATTGTCACTAGATGATTCTACCGCAACGTCTCTGATTCTTCAAAATCAGTATACGGATGCTTCAAAAAGGAAATGGTACCATGCAACCTATTTGCAACCTTAATCCACCGCAATAAGACGTATATATCGGTGATTGCCTTGATATTCTTTTGAGTGAAAAACCGCCAAATGTGTCTATACAGCATACCATGGAACTCAAACTTCTTGCAAACACATGTTACCGAATCTGTCTCTGTGTCATGGTTCACCGTATACAGTCTTCACACCTTCTCAGGGGAGAAGTCGTTCATCAACGAATAAACCTTGTACTCACGTGTAGACTTTTTTTGCCACATTGTTTATACCGTATCGTCCCGATCTTTGCAGTTCTACTTGGTATTGCATGAACATCTCCTTCGTATAGACTTCTGCACCATTCACCTTCAACAAGGTCTCAAGAAACCTTCTCCTTTGTTTGTATGTGCTTGCAAAGTCCGCAGCCTTTTCTTTCACGAATATATGTGCAATCGCTTTTTGGGCGGATGTGACGAAACACTTCAAATTCATAGTTGTACATACATAGATATCGAACAAGGCATTCATAGATTCAATCATGCCCATCGTTTTCATGCCACTAGAAAAATACCTTCTCGTGTAAACGCCAATTCATTTCTCTTTGAACTCATACAAGTGTTGGAGCCACTCATGGTCTTGCAATGAGTAATCCTCAACAAGCTTTTCCACCTTTCTTCAAATTTCTCAGTCGTTAACGACTTGTTAACGCACCTGTCAAAATCCTATTTAAAGTCTGGATACTTTGCATACACATGAAACAGACGTTTAGGGTATTTGTTACTTATGTGCCAAGTGCACAAGTTGTGTTGAGTATCTGGGAAGACGGTAGCAATAGCTTTCTTCATTGCCAAACCTTGATCGGTGATGATAACTTTAGGTGCTTTGTTGTTCATGGCTTCTGGCCACGTCTTAAACAACCATACAAAAGAACTCTCGCTCTCATCCCTCAACAATGAGAACCCAAACAGGATGGAGTGATAATAATGATTAACGCCTCTGAAAGGAGATAACGAGATCGAGTACTTGTTGGTACGGTAGGTGGTGTCGAAAGTCACAGCATCCCCAAAATGCTGATAAGCAAGTCTCAAACGACCGTCGACCCAAACAATTATGGTAATTTGATGCTTGCCATCCCGATTATACTCGTAGGTAAACTGCGGGTCCTCCATCTGCATTGTAATACCCCTAACCTTGGTCCTTTCTAGCAAGTTAATTTAAATTTTTTTGCTACAATTTTCATACTCCATCATTAGCATCGATATTATATTAGCAATTTCAGCGACCATTCCTACGCAAAATATCTAGCAATGTATATATGCAATATTTTTGTCGGTAACTTTTAGCGACGATTAGTAAAGTAGGGTTAGATATAAATATAAAATTAAAGTGGGAACTATTAAATAAATAAAAGATTTCAAGAAATCTGATTTTTTTTTAAAAAAAAACATAATAGTAAAAAAATGAAATAAATTAAAATTTGTCAACTCTAGAAATTTGGAAAGAGAGGGAACAAAGGCAGAAAAATTGGAGAGATTTAAGCTACCTTTTTAGTGGGATTTCGGTTACAATAGAGAAGAGCAATTTATGCTCTCACGGTTAAGGAAGAATGAAAGAGATACAGAGAAGAGGAGGTTGAAATGATTATAGAGGTAAGCCTTTTACCTAGTTTGTTTTTATTATTATTATTTGTTTTTTGGTTGAATATGATTTCCTTGCCAAAGTATGTTTCGCGCCCTAAAGGTTGTTTCTGGATTTCAAGGTACAGTGTCAAAATTTGCCAGGAGAAATCTTCTTCGCAGCCTAGTCACTTAGATCTTAATCTAGCTTATTTGCACAGACCTTGTCTTCATGCACGTCTCACATTAGCTTACCAATCGTGATGTCCAGGTTCTTTGAGTTTATAGTTCTTAGTCATTGAGGCAAGGCATAATCGTTGGGAGTTCTAGCTAACTAAAGACAGAAGGTAGATGGGTTCCTATTTTGGTGAATACATGTGGTTGATACATTTAGTAGTTATATTTTATTTTAGGTGCTGTTAGGTGTTTTAATCTTTGGGTAAAAGAAGGGTGTGGTTGTTCTAAATATGTTGGTATTAGGGAGGCAGTGTGGTCCATGAAAGTTGATTTCTTGTTTCTTGTATTTGTTACCCAATTATACTATTGCAGAATATGGTGATTGGTTTAGTGCTAAGATCATGTATGGAAGAAACTGAATGAGGTGAATGGTATGAGAGTGTGAAGTAGATATTTTTTTGTGATTACTGGCATGTGTATTTACTAGGCCCCCAGCTCACCCTTTTTTATAAATGCTTTTAGGTAATCACCTAGATGAACCTGAGTACTATGAGAGTAATAAGAATGAAGCCGCAAGAAATGCTCGTTAGGAAGTTGATTTAAGTTCCTTGAGAAATTGTAGAACTGTTGGTTTATTTCTAGAATTGTTCATTGCTTAAATCCATGAGGTTTCTTTTAAAAAATTATATCAGTCGTTATGGAGGAATTCGGTAGAGATAATTTTGGAAAGATTTGTAAAGACCTCTTTGGAAGTCATATTATGGTGTTAGTTAATGCATGACTCTAGAATTGTGTACATGTTTAAATAAGGCCTGGCAGACCCAAGATAGTTATCTGGATAGGTCTGCGACCAGTCATGGATCTAGCTCAGGGGTCTACCCGTGGTTTTGGGTTGTGACATGCATCCTCTTTAATAGGCTCATTGTGGATTGAGCATCATTGAGGTCATACGCGCCTCGTATTTGGGTTCAGACAACATTGCGAACGTCTGTTGTGTTGAAATTTAGATTCTCAATTACCTCAGCCTATTCAGCAAAAACATTAACAATGTCGGTATGTCTTATCCGTGCATTACTCATTGTATGAATCAGGCTCCTTGCGACATTACCCATCTTCTTGTGTTAATGCATCTGACTCACCCTCGAAGGGGTTACTAACGGGAGATTTTTTGTGCCAATTCCAAGTTAATAGTAAGCCAATGATCTTGCTTAGGTTTATGACTTATGAACATCTTAACCTTGCAATTCGTGCGCGCAAAGAAGTCCCGTCTTCGCAGTGCATATCTTATTTCGTCATCACTATCATCATTACCAATATGTTTCTCATTTTGCAATGGGTGTCTGCTCCTGTGACACTCGTATAACTGAGAGCATATTTTTTTTTGTTATGTTGCTTATTCTAGTTGTCTTGATTCCAATGCCAAAACCAACCCGCAACGAATACGCTCGAAAACATTCTTCGACTTCTTCCGATATTCGAAATGTACGTCCTAGATGCGGATACAAGCATCTACTAGGGTGTTCAAGCTTGACACGAAATCAGATATTGTGAAACAAAACCTATATAGAAATAAATTACGTCTAACTATCAAATTGTAACATTTTTAGGTATGTAAATTAATTACAAAATGGCGTTTCTTGAACATAACAAATCAAAATTACTTTGATGAATAGACCAATTTAGCATGACAAATACAACAAACATAATCTCAAAAAAATGTGAATTTAAATATAATTAATTTCTTGAACATAACAAATTAAAATCACTTTGATGAATAGACCAATTTAGCATGTCAAATACAAGAAACATAATCTAAAAAAAAATTAAAAAAAATGGGAAGTTAACTATACTTAATTTCTTGAACATAACAAATCAATTTCTTGATAATGAAAAATTAAAATCACTTTGATTAATAGACTGACAAGTACAACAAACATAATCTCAAAAAAAAAAAACTTCACCATTTACAAACTTACCTTGCTTGAGCGAAGCTTGAAGCTTTGTTACTTGAAGCTTGTAACTTAAAGAGAGCTGAAAATGGAGGCAAGTGGAGATCAAGGAGTTTAAAATGGAAAAATAGTTGAGAATTAGCACATTTTTTGGGTATATCTATCTGCCACGTCGTCCATAGTGTCTAGCGGACGGAGTGGAGGGACAAGATGTGACATGTGTTAGCCAAAATTCGTCCGCCACACAGTGTGGTGGACGACTTTTAGAATTGTCAAGGTCAAAAAGCCATCCGCCACACTATGAAGCGGACAAGTAGGGCAGGGCCAGATCGCACGGGCAACTTAGCCCAAGTTGCCCGCGCGGTCAACGAATCAGCTCTCCCATATATATATATACACACACACACACACAAATACACATACACATATATATGTGATAGCTGAAACTAAGAGAAGTAAAATTTCTTTTTCGTACTTAGCATACCTATTTTTATGTTAGTTGGCGTTCAACCGATCAAATTAATGCACTTTTCTCCCTCTTTCATATCAACATGCCGTTCTTTATAGCAATACAATTGAACTTTCATCCCAAAAAACATGCCCTTCTTTAAAATTAATCTCTTTTCTCTCTCTTTCTTAATTTTAAATTCATATCTCCCATTCAATCTTAAAACTTTCCCATCTCACAAAAGTCCAATATTTTCTCACAAATTAACAAACTTAATATGCCTTTTGATTTCATTGTAAGTCATGTGTGTGTGTGTGTTTATATATTTCCACAAATAATTAGCTCTCATATTTATTTTATCTTATGTTCCATAACTTTTTATAGTCTTCTCCGTTCGTATTGATACAAACCTTAACAATGTGGATTACTACCATTGTTACTAAAAATAATAGAAAGCTTATAAAAATGTGAAAATAACATTATTATTATTTCTACTCAATTTTTTATTGTCATTGATATATAAGTATGGACTTTTAGCATTTGTTGTTCCCATGTGCATTGCACGGATCAATACTAGTCTTATGTTGGTTTTCCAATCCTTTAGTTAAAGGTACAGACGAACAAACTAGATTTGGTCACCACTACCACAAAAAGGATATTAAGTGTCCGTCGATAAAGACCCTAAATTTGTCGCCAAAGACTTTTACCAACAGAAATTATGTCGGTAAAAGTCCGTTGATAATAACTCTATCATTAAAAGATTAGCAAGGGATTTTAGTGATCCGTAGATAAAAAATGTACTTTTACCAGCAAAAATTACTTACTTTTACCGAAGGAACATTGTGTCCCTGAAGGTATTTTTGATAATTTCTTTCAAAATTTTTTTATGGTTTTTGCAAAAAAAAAAAAAAAAAAAATTTAATAAGAAGGACTTTTAGCTATAGACAGTCCGTCGCCAAAAATAGAAAGACTTATGTTTGTGTGACTTATACCAACAATTTCTGTCGCTAAAAATCTGTCATTTTTTTAAAAAATATATATAAATTTGTTTCGTGTAATTCACTTGGCATTAAAAATTTAATCCATCCACATTCAACGCTAATCAATAATCCGTCTAGGGGTGAGCACGGTTCAATTTGGAGGCTAAACAACAAGTCGAATGGATCCCTTGACTCACAAATTCTTGAACCAAACCGAACCAAGACACCTCAGTTTGAATGGTTCAAAAGCTTCAAATTGAACGGTTCGGATTAGTTTGAACGTAATTTAGACTTTTTTCTATGAAGGAAAAACAACGGTCTAATAACCAAAATTTGCATTACATAATAAAGTAAAAAGATTAAAACGTGCCATAAAGTTACATTGCAGGATAAAGTCAAACCATTTTGGTAACTGCCATAAAGTCGGCGTCAAACAAAAACAAATGATGTAAGCACATAAGCATATACACACAGGAAAAAAAAATTTTGCACACTAAGGAGCAGCTACCCTTCCACGTGGCAGCACGTTATTGGTCCAGCGTCAAGGCTATGCTCCTCGCACGTGATTGGGTTGGCTGGAGTAAGATAACAGACGTTATGCACGTCCCTGAAATTCTGGAGAGAAGAATAATCAGCAAGCAGTTTGTTTCTCTCTCTCTCTCTCTAATCACCTAGCAGTATATTTCTCTCTATATCTCTCTCTATCTCTTCTTTCCCGTATTCTTCCTCCCCACGAACTTCTAGTCACACAAGGTAAAAGAGAGGCTCAATGGGAGTTATGTTCCGGTGGATCATAGATAAAATCGCTCAAGAATATGTACATTTTATCATGAGAGTTAATCAGTTAATGGACATTATGCAGCTCTTGAGGGAAATTTCAGTAGACTAGTACAAACTTTCACAAGGTCATTGTATCTCTTGGTTTTTCTATTAACATTTCAAATAAATAGATCTCTTCCATTATAAATCTCCCAGGAATGCGTCCAATATCTTTATTTCAACAGGCAGCTTGCCAATCTCTCTTCCGTCAGTTAGCCAAAGTATCATTACAATCTCTATGATTCATTACCCTTGCATCATGTAAAGACAAACCATACTTGTTTTATTCTCGTGTTATAATCCAAGTGGTGCAATATACAGCTACATCCAATTCTGAGTCTTTAATTTTTTTGTCAAGTTAATAGCTTCAATTTCATTTCGCTTTACCAACCCCAGGGAAAGAAAAGAAGGGGGAAAGAAGAAAACGGGAGTTCAGCTTGGCGAACCTAGCTTATGTCAGGAACCCAGAATCAGTTTCCACAGGCTAGGGTTCAGAAGCCTATTTGGGTGACTAGTATAGACAAGGGCCAAAGTCCACTCACTACGATAGGGATTAGGGACGGGGATAATGTTACGGAGAAAGAAAACCGAAACCACAAAACTATGGCCATGCAGGAGAGTTTCTGCTATCCAATTTCTGCAAGAAGAAGGGGGGCAATCGTAGGATACTTTTTTTTCATTTCATTATGTGAAATCAAAAATGAATTCCGTTAAGTGAACGGAGCTCAGTCATGAAAAGGCATTTAAGCTGTGAAGCTCATGCCAGGTTGTGAAAAAAGCCAATTACAAGTTGTTTATTTAGAACGAATGCAAAACTCTGAGAGAATGATCATGCCTCCTTTTTGCAGTTTCTTAATTTCATGCCTTTCTCTTGTCCACCCAAGTCTAACCGCTATTAAGTGTAGCGGTTAAGGAGATTTCTTCTGCTTCTCTGTTCCTTTGTGTGTCCAGCCAACCACCAAAGTTATGGCAATGGCAGGCGACAGTAACTGTATTTGTAGTGGCAATGATAGTGCTAAGGTATTTGGATGTAGTGTTAGTGTAGTATTAGTGGACATGTTACACCGAGAATTTTAAACGGACAAACGATGAACTTAAATAATAACATAAGGGAGCTGATCCATTGCTAGCGCTAGCAACTTAACCCAAGTTGCTAACGCGATCTGACCGTCCACGGGCGAGAATGGACGGCCAGATCGCGCGCCACAACAACAATTTTTTCCACTGTCCGCAACATAATGTAGCGGACGGCCAAATCGCACTAGCAACTTGCTAGCGCTAGCAATAGATCACGACCCCATAACATAATGGTTTTAGGTTAGTTCCACTAGCAATTTGAAAGTACATAAATTCTATTCAGAACTAAGAGCAGTAAAAGAAATTTCTCTAGAATGATTTTTATCTTCCGGTTTTGATTTTTGTCCCACATTTTGATTCCTTAAAGTTTATCTAATTAGGCAAGATGACATTTTTGTGGTTAACAAATTTGTAGCCCCGGGCTACTCTAATCTAGATATTTTCAATGGTATTTTCATGAAGTTATGTTACCAAATTGATAGAAGCACTTTCAACAGTATGTTGGTTTTGTTGTCCAGATAAGAAGCAAACAGAGCATGTTGGTTTTGTTGTCCAGTACTTTGCTGCTGCATGCACATTGGATAGGAAAGCATACTCGAGAGGAAGTATATCCGCGAGGGCCATGTCGCGGTCAAGAATCTTATGGGACTCGATGGCCTTATTTTTCTTTGTTTTGTGGCCGAGGAATCACCAGGAACTAACTGATCAGCTCTTATGATCCGAATTGTGTAACATGAATATGAGCACTTGTGCAACTCAACATGCCAAATTTGCAGCTTGATTGCCCAATTTTTGTGAAGCCCGGGTCTGCCAGGGTTGTAGACCGCTGCCTAAGAAGATTTTTCTTGCATCCTGTGTCTCAAAGTCTTTATGCTGTTTTGTCTCCATACTATTGTCTCATCATTGCCTCATTATTTGTCTTTGTATCACTTGCGTCATACTCTAATGACCCACAACTGCTCCCTCCAAACCTTTTTGAATTCAATTACGTCGCAAATAGTCTCAAGGTACCCCATCACACACATAAATCCATACTAAAGGATAGAAACAATTGTAAAGTTTCGACTTTTTGCCTGAAATCTAGGGCCTTAGGTAAATTATTGCAAGACAAAAAACCAGTAGAAAAAACAGTGCCACACATTGTTTCCCTGTAATCCATAGTGGGGAGTCAGTACTACCTTGTCATTCTTCAGTAGTCAACATACTCTTCGATTGTTTCCTCTCATCTTCCAACTTGAGGGCAGTTGCTTCTACACAAAGGCACAGAAATGTCATTCATGTAGTAATAATGTTGGGATTCATGGAAGACTTGTTTTCTTCTTGTACATTGTGGTTTTCCGTTTGCTAAATCCGAACCCTTCAAAGTTCGTGGGTGTTGCTGGCTGTTTGTTTTGAAGGGTGCAAGAGTATACATAAACCAAGACAGCAGCCTGTGGAAAATTCAGCTCATCCAACTTTTATAAAATATGATTTGTATATATGTATTTTACATGTAAAAGATATGTATTTTTTTTCCTTTACTCTTTGAAGACTTGTTTTTTTCCTCTTTTGTTTCATCTTATAGGATTAGACTTCTTAAGATTGTTTTGAGACTCTCGTCTTTTTCTTTTTCTTTTATTTTATCCTAAAACTTTCTTTCATGCTTATATCTAAATCCATTTTGAGACTTGACTTTATTTTTCTTCATTATCATGACTAATTAGTAGGCTTGGGTAATTGATATTCTTAAAATAAGTAAACAAAAACTCATGACTTGTTAGTAGACATGAACAGTAACTGATATGCTTAAAAACTAAATAAACAAGAACCAACTTGTAACCACAGACAATCAGTGGGCAGTTCGTGCTCAGCTCATGCCCACCAAAACTTTCATGAGCTGCGCATGGACAGATATTATTCGACCCGTAGATGGGATGGAGTTGGATGAGCACGAGGTTTTTAGAGTGGGCTGGTCATGGTCCGGCCCTTGGGCCCGTCCAGCCCGCCCAAGTTGCAGCCTTAGTGGTGGTGGGGTAGTGGCGTTCTTAATGGCGGGGAGGATGATGTGGCATGTCGGTGGTTGTAGTTGTTGTGGATGTGACGGCAGTGACAATATGGCGGGGTGATCGTGCTTGATGTGGATATGATGGCGGTGGACTCTTGGTAGTTGTGTTGCATTATGGTGGCATGGTGGTGGTTCTTAACAGTGGCGGTGGTGTGGTGTTGGTCGACGAGGAGAGAGGCAAACCAATTTAAATGGGTTAATGGGTAAAATCAATCCATTTAAAAGGATGACCTACCTAACCCACAACCGGCGGATCCCTGACCTGCCCCGGACCGAGCCAGGGGGCAAATATGGTATTTTTTTTTTAAATCCGCAACGGGTTAGGGGCGAGTATGGTATTTTGTCCAATCTGCCCCGATACCCGCTCCGCCCCGCGACCCGTCCCCGCCCCGGTGTATTAACCCTATACATCTTTCAGTCATAGCCATCCATCCCAACATATATAAGAGAAGATCTCTCACTCTCTGCCCTAATTTCCATCTTCTCTGATCTCTCACTCTCTGCCGACAAAGCAACACTAATTTCTCTCTGCCGACAAAGGTGCCCCTACTGGCCGTCGCGCCTACTTCTTCTTTCCATCTCATTCACACCGACGGCGACTCACAAAGATCTCCCTTCGCACCGCCGGCCGTCGTGCCTCCTTCTTCTCTCCATCTCCTTCGCACCGATGGCGACTCACAAAGATCTCCTTCGCACCGCCGGCCGTCGCATCTCCTTCTTCTTTACATCTCCTTCACACCGATGGTGACTCACGAAGATCTAATAGTTCACCAAAGCCCAAAGTTGTGAGCCATCCACTTCCACCTAGGCCGAAAACCCTCACAACATCTCCACCGTTTGTCTACCCTCTACCTCGACCATCTCGATTTGAGCCTTCTGCCATTCCTGCAGGTGAATCTGGGCCATCCGTTAGCAATATCTTTATGTTAGATTGAGAAGCGCGAGGAACCGAACGGGATCGTCACTGTCACGGCAGCATCACTGCGGAGCGGGGCGGGGACAGGTTTTTTAAAGTATTTTAGGGTCGAATATGGTTTTGAGATTTTATAACCCGGTGCGGGGCGGGGTAGGATTTCAGGGGTAGCGGGGCGGGTGCGGATCTTATAAGATCCGCATCCAGCCCGCCCCATTGCCATCCCTAACCAAAATCCAACCAACCAACCCATTTTGCCACCCCATACATGCTACAAAAATCCGTTAAAATCAATAGACAGTGTTCAATTCTTTGTCACATGGCAAAGAGAAACTTGATAACTTGATCAGTCTTGGACAGGACTAGGACATGTATTAGATGACAGCTTTTTGAACCATGGCCGGCTTCATGTATATTCCGGAAATTGAGCAAAACAATGCATGGAAAAGGAATATCTTAGTAATCTTTTCCCTTGCTAATCTGCTGGCTAATGTTGCACAAAGCAGTTATAGCACTACTTTGTCCGCTTTTCTGGTTGTTTGCTTCACTCAATTTCTTAGTAAATGCCACCTATCTGTCTCTTACTCTAGTGCAAGGCAGGCTCCCTAGATAAAAACCAGTTTCTGAGGTGAAGCACCTTCTCAGCTTGCAATGGCTTGGGAGGTCGGGTGCGCGATAATTTTCTCGGTCCTTTTAGTCAGAGTCAGTGCCATTGACATCTACCATGATTGGGTTGTTGCTGCAGACACCAGCATCAATCCAATATCATTTACGCAGCCTGTAAGTTGCTTGAGAGTCACCTCAGTTGCTTTGAAACGATTTATGAAAGAAGACACTGTTATTCTTCTGCTTACTAATGTTTGAACTTACAATCCATTTTTTATGTGTGACAGGTGATAACGATAAATGGAATGTTCCCAGGACCCCTCATCAATTCCACAACCAACGATTTTGTGCATGTAAACGTCTTCAACAATCTAGACGAACCATTACTTATTACATGGTATGTGGTACTGCTTTACCCGAAAGTACAGATTTCTACAACAGTTGTTGCTTCAGCGTATAGTATTTTTGCTCCTGTATAACTACATTTGCGTTCTTGAATTTGTTGATACAACAAATATTTCATACCGACCACAATGTTCCATCTAAATCAATTATGAGGTGAATATGGAACAATACAACTGATGATAATAATCCAAATACTGGCAAAGGATTTGGCTAGATGGCCAGATAAACCAGTTAAAAAAATTTCTTTTGGTTTTCAGATGCATAGAAGTTGATATCTGAACTAGCAAATTGTTTCACCAAACATCACCTACGTAATCTGTTTGCACTTTTCAAACCCTTTAAGGAGGACTAATTATCGCGATTGTACAGATTCCTAATTCGTATCTATAACTGTTAGAAATAAGCAAAGTTTATATGTTTGAAGGTTAATAGAAACTTAAAAGTGTTGCTTTTGTAGGAACGGCATACAGCAGAGGCTCAATTCATGGCAAGATGGAGTGTCTGGCACAAACTGCCCAATTAAACCCGGCACAAACTGGACTTATGTGATCCAACCCAAAGACCAGATCGGCACTTTCACCTACTTCCCCTCTATTAACTATCACAAAGTTGCTGGAGGATTCGGAGCAATTCGAGTCAACAACCGAATTGTCATCAATGTTCCTTTTCCAAAACCAGAAGCTGAGTTTGATCTTCTCATTGGTGACTGGTTTTACACTGATTATAAGGTAATGTAAGATAATGAAAATCCTCCATCTGATATTCCTTCGTACCTATAAAAAGGACCTCAAAACCTTTCGGACATATCCCTAAAGATAGATGATCACTTGCTAAAACTACACTATCAGATCACTACATAAATCACAAGCACTTTTCATTACATCAAGGTACAACAAAACTCACTAGACAGGAAGTATAAAAAAAAGGAGACTCGGTTGGAAAAAGAAACACTATGTTACGTTGTTGATTTTCGAAGGCCTCTTTCAAGTAGACAGAGAGAGTACTGCGTATACTACTCGGTTGCCGAGCACTTTTACCAACACTCCACAGGCTAGTGCATTCCGGGAAAAAAACTTCTTTTGTAGGCTAGAGAAATTAATGATTTTAATTGTTGAAGCTAAAACTTCAGGATTCTGATGCGATGATTGCTCTGCAATGTTACTATGACAGGTAGTTAGGTCCTTGGTGGAAAACCAGGTGAGGAACTTTGGTAATGTTCCCGACGTGGTCCTCATGAATGGAAAAGGCCCTTATGGACATCCGCTATCAAAGACATATGAATCCTTCAATGTGACAAAAGGTATCAATACGAATTCTTTCAAATCACTCAAATTTATGCTGTTGACTTTATCTAAGTTATGACTTTTTCTGTCCTGAATGCAGGAAAGACCTACAGATTCAGGATATCAAATGTGGGAACTACAGTGAGTTTTAACTTCAGGATTCAGAACCATAAGATGGTCTTGGTTGAAACTGAAGGTTCTTATACCAGCCAGATCACATTGGATTCTCTTGATGTGCATGTTGGCCAGTCCTACTCTGTTCTTGTTACTGCCAGTCAAGAGAAAGCCGATTATTACATGGTGGCTACTCCAAAGTTGTTGAATTTTACTGATAACAGCACCCTTGTGGCTAAAGGAGTACTGCATTATGCCAATTCCATCGCTCCAGTCACCGGTCCTATCCCGAGTGGTCCTGATCCATTTGATATTGGATTTTCAGTGAGTCAAGCTAAATCAGTAAGGTAAATCAACCTGTTCTCTACTCCGAAGTAGCATAACAAAATTGGAAAACTTCTAATACAACAGTGATATATTGCTTATTTACTGCTGGAATGAGTAAACACCTGTACTCATCTATATCTCAATTTTGCGTGTGACTAGGTGGAACATGACTGCTGGAGCTGCAAGGCCTAATCCACAAGGAACTTTTAACGTTACAAATGTGACCCTATCACAGACATTCGTCCTCCATGGATCGATATCTAGTATCAACACGATGCCCCGCTATGTGGTCAACAAGGTGTCATATCTTACTCCAGATACCCCATTGAAACTTGCTGACGCATTTGTCAATGGAACCGGTGTGTACAAACTGGATGAATTCCCTGTAAAATCCATCAATGATGTTGCAGCATACGGTGTTTCTGTTGTCACCGGGACTCATAAAGGGTGGCTGGAAGTTGTGTTTCAAAATGATTTGGATGCCATGGACTCTTGGCATCTAGACGGTTTTGGATTCTACGTGGTCGGGTAAGCTTGTCATTTATAATAGCTGTTTTTAGTGCATTGTGTTTGCTTTTGTTTCCAATCTTCATTTTCTACCAAAACCAAAATCTTGCCCCGTGCAGAAATCAGTTATAAAAACGATTTCAGAAATTGGAAACGAAAAGTAGACAAAAATTGTTCAATGGACTATATTATAACGTGAAAAAGGACAATCATGCTTGGATTTGTTTGCTCGGTGAACTCGTGAGTACTGTATATCGGTTGATTAATCAACCCAAAAAGCTTTCCCGATGGAATAAAGTTCTTACATTTTGCTGATGGTTAAAGTGATTTGGTTCGCATTTTTAGGTTTGGTAATGGAGAATGGACACCAGAATCACGCGATACTTACAACATCTTGGACCCTGTGGTTCGTTCCACAGTCCAAGTTTACCCACGAGGGTGGACTGCAGTTTATGCATTCCTGGACAACCCTGGAATGTGGAACTTGAGATCACAACACCTGAAACATTGGTACCTGGGCCAAGAGCTCTATATCAGGGTCCATGACGACGATCCTAACCCCGCCAAGGAGCGACCGCCTCCTAAAAATGTACTTTTATGCGGTGGGTGCCTATCCAACTCTTTTTGCGTCTTATAGACCTCACGAAAATTGTCTTTAACATGTCTTTCTATTGCCTACTGCAGGGATATTTTCCAACTCCCCTCCTCCAGTTAGTCCACCTGCACCTGCTCCTGAGGCAGCCTGGTAGCAACTATTGGCTGTGCCATGATTCACACTGATGTTGATTTTCCCCTCAACCAACTACATACTTGCTCTTCACTTCATCTATTCTTCTCCTTTTTTGGTCTTAACATTGTAATAAAATCATATTCTATTATTTGCTGGTGCATAAAGCTAAATTTTAACCTGTTATTGCCAAATGACAGAAGTTACTGATTTGGGGTAACAGAAACTGGGGAGGTCATAGTGAATGCCTATCTGATGTCTATTTAAATTAAAGGTAGGCACTTAAAGTTTCCGAATCCAACTCTGGCATAGAGCAGTATGACTATCGAAGGTCTTAAGTAGGCTAAATGGCTGTGGATCAGAAGAGGCAAACAATATGCAGCTTGCATCTGTACAAGTTTTAACTATCACTCGTGAAAACACACAAGAACCTTGACAACTAGCATGAAGAACTAGCAGCCTAATCCCAGGCTTCTTACAATTTCCACAAGATAACTAAGATCAACAAGGAACAGTGGAATGCAACAAAAGGAAAACAAAAAGACAAATGAACCAAGTGCGAGGCATGAACCAAGAGTTATGGCATAAGTTCCCCCGATAGAACATCTCTTTGGGACAAGATTTGAGCTTTGGATAAAAGGCCTTTCTACTGAGACTTGCTTGGATACTTTAGAAACTGTGCAATCAATACGGACCTCCCTAAGCATTGATCAACAATACCACGCGTACACAGCTAGCTATTCCCAACGTTAGCCAAAGACCAACACAGGCCAAAAATCAGTACACTTGAACATCCTAAACCTTCCACGGCGAATATTACGAATAGGATCAAAGGGAAGCATCCACAACCTCGTAGCAACATGGGTAATTTAGTTTAAGATGACAATACAGTTCTCTATTTGATCCATACGAGCGACAGTTGAATACTTTTGTGATGAAAGTGGAGTGTAGGTATCAACCCGCAAATTTTATATTACTTCCAATGTTGATATAATGGAGCATAAATGATTGGTTCAATCTTTTCCAACTCTTTAACAAACTCGAACAGAAACCAGTTCATTATTTGGTTTGAACTGCGACTTAAATGGCATGAATTTGATCCTTTGACTAGTCTATTCAACCAAAAAATAAAACAGCAGGCGGCAATAATGCTTACAGCGATTTGCTTAGTGCAAGAGCAATCAGGTTATACAGAATTGTAAGACTGAATATACTAAGTACTTCAAAACTGAATATGCTTTAAGTACTTTGCTGTTCTAGTGGTTTTAGAGAGTAAGAAGTCAAAAGTATGTCCTGATGTATTACCATATTGATTGGGTACATTTTTATGTCGTCTGAGTCTGGTTTTCAAACTCCACATGGCTTTTTGAAGCTCTCAGTATTGGTTTTGCAAGCTGAGTTCTTATTTATTGATAAAGGCTCAGTGAAGGCGAAGTAAAAATTTGCTAGAGACAATTACAATCAGAGAAGGTATACATGATGCAAATAATTGAAGGACTAAGTAAAGACACATAAATATCCTAATGAGTTAAATAAGGGGTCAAAGTTGAATTGGACTTTATGAGAGAACTCAAAATAAAAAGATGACATTTGGCGTAAAACAAGAGATGAACTTGTCTTTTTTATGAAATTTGGCGTAAAACCAGATACGAACATGTCTTTTATATTGAGGATGATGATTGACATATATATTTTGATATTGATTATTATTATTAAAGGGGGTGACTGTATGGTGAAGTCTTTTGGAAGTATCCAACTTTGTTCATGCTTTATTATTGTGAATCATGTCATTAAAGGGTGTTTAGGTCAAACAATAGCAAGTACTTCATTTTACTCACTCACAATCTCCGCAAACCCAATCCTCTCATCCCTCTCACCACCAATCCCCACTAATATCCTTGAATGTGTGAAGAATTTCTAGAAAGTATTGGGCAACTTATCACATTTGAGGGTTCCCAAATCACTAATATATTAATTGCTAGATTCTTCAATCCTAGTTATGCTCCTACACCAAATCTTCACTCCCAAATCTTACACCCCACTCCCTCTCCCTCTCCAAATTCCATTGTGACATTAAAGCTCCCTCCCAAGATAGACCGCGTGTAAATATAGGTCTCTGTAGCAGTAAAACTTGCACCTGCTTCCGCTCTCAACCACGCTCCTTCTGCGTCTAAGGACTATATACAGAGAAGAAGAGGAGAACTAGCAAAACTCACCATTAAATCTAACTTCATTGTCTGGAAATGAAAGAACTTGGAGCCTCCCAAAATTCATCTTTATTTCCTGCAACACCAAGATTATTCAGTTAAAATTTGAGCTTGAATTAAAGGACAGTCTCATGCATATTTGCAAGTGAAAGTAATCCAAGACCACATGCACATCCAATTGTAAACAACCCAACAGAGTTTTAAACTCTTTATAAGATCTTGTACTTGTTTCCGCTCAATCTCGTGCACAATAGCATTCCATTGAAACGATGGCCAAACGGCACCCTCTTTAATGAACCTTCATTGTTGGAAATTTTCCAGGAATGGACCTTTTACATTCAAAGCTTGCACTACAAGGTTTAATGTCCAAAAGGAATCACTCAATGATTGGTTAAAGAGATATAATGTCTCAAAGTTGAACATTTAGATGTGGTTCCCACATTGCTTGAAAAATAAAAAGGTTAAAGGTATTTAAGTGGACATGTGATATACCTTATATTGTGTTAGTGTGTGCGCGCGCGCGCGCGCGCCTGAACACACGCGTGCGTGTGTGCACATGTCTGTCTGTTCGAGTATTTCTTTAGTAAGTAATAGATCAAATAAATCTTTCATAGATCAAACACTTCATGAATACCCATCTTAGAACAAGCCACAACATGGTTTACTCATGTCATCCAAATCCTTGTATAATATGGAATCTTACCCAATGATTGTAACGATCTAGTCCACGGCCCCACCACAAGGCAATACCTCCTTCAAAAGGGCTAGCCAAGTAGGTACTTCTAAGAACACAGGCAAGGTCTTATAAGGGCAGTCCCATATTATCCCACATGTGATATCTAACACCATATGTGAGATAATCTGTGATTAGCCTTATAAGACATCGCATGTGTTCTTAGAAGTACCTACTTGACTAGCCCTTTTGAGGGAGGCATTTTCCTATGGTGGGGTGTGGTTTGAGTCATTATAGATGGTATCATCTGACTCTCAAAAGATCGGGATGGGCTAACTAGTCGGGTTGCCGATGGTTTGGAGGAAACGAAAAGAAGCCCGACTATATCTCACATCATGAGGATTGTTGCAGCAACGAAGGGTGAACCAAGTATATTTATCATTGGCTAAAGAGGAATATTTTTGGGCTATGTGTGATCAAGCCTTAGCGAGGACGCTAAGGCATAAGGAGGGGAGATTGTGATATCTGACATCAGATGTGATCTTAGAAGTACCTACTTTGGTTAACCCTTTTGAGGGAGACATTATCATGTGATGAGATTGTGGACCGGGTCGTTACAGATGGTATCAAAGCTGACTCTCGAAGCTCGAGCTGGGCTATGTAGTCAGGTTGCCGATGGTTGGGAAAAACGAAGGCAAGCCAGGTATATCTTACATGGTTTGGGCAATGAAGGGTGGGCCATGTATATTTCATAATGGCTATAGAGGAATATCATGGGCTATGTGTGATCAAGCCTTAGGAAAGATGCTAGGGCTTAAGGAGGGGATATTGTGATATTCGATACTGTATAAGAGATAATCTGCAATTGGCCTCATAAGACTTCGCCTATGATCTTAGAAGTACATGCTTGGCTAGCCATTTTGAAGGAGGCATTGTCCTGTGGTGGGGGGCTGTGGACCGGGTCATTAAAGATATAATCATAGCCGACTCTTGAAAGCTCAGGCTGGGCTAACCAATCGGGTTACAGTTGATTGGGGGAAACAAAGGCAAGCCTGGATATATCCCACATCAAGAGGATGGTTGGGGCAATGAAGGATCCCACATCATGAGGATGGTTGGGGCAATGAAGGCTGAGCAGGGAATATCCCACATTGGCTAGATAGGAAGATTGTAGGCTATGTGTGATCGAGCCTTAGTAAGGATGCTAAGGCATAAGGTATGGAGATTGTGATATCCCACATTGGATGTGGGATGATTAATGTGGGATTATTTGTGATTGACCTTATAAAACCTTGCCCATGAGCTCATAAGTACTTACTTGGCTAGCCCTATCGAGGGAGACATTGCCCTGTGGTGAGGCCATGGATGGAGTCATTACTGATGGAATCAGTGCCTACTCTCAAAAGCTCGGGTTGGGTTATCCAGTCGGGTTGCTGATGATTAGGGGAAACTAAGGCAAGTCAAGGTATATCCCACATTAAGAGGATGGTTGGAGCAACAAGGCTGAGCCGGGTATATCTCGTATTGGTTAGCAAGGAATTATGTGCTATGTATGATCGAGCCTTAACGAGGACGTAAGGCATAAGGAAGGGAGATTGTCAATGTGGTATAATTTGTAATTGACCTTATAAGACTATGTTTATGAACTCATAAGTACCTACTTGGCTAGCCCTTTTGAGGGAGGCATCGCCCTATGTTGGGGCTGTGGACTGGGTCATTACAGTTCAGTATCAGAGCATAGGTTTGAGATCCTGTAGACTCTTAGAAATTAGCTTAAGACATGAATATTTTATAGCTTCCGCGTTTGTTAGGACTATTGAGAAATGGTTATTTTTATAAGCCTGAGACTTATACATTTGTGTGATATTGATCATAATGAGTATCCTTGGGGGAATGCGTGGTGACAGAAGAGGCTGAGGAGAAAGATGAAATGGTTTAGAATCCAATGTTATTTAGGTTGCAACTAATGCTGCGATTTTAAAGCAGTCCACGAGTTTGCAAGCAAGTAAATTGATAATAATATGTATCATGTGGCTGTAGAGACTTGGGTTAACGAGTTGGGTAAGATGATGGGGTGCTCAGACAAACAAAAAGTGAAGTTAGCAATCATTTCAGTTGAGTTGGGAGGCAGACTAATGGTGGAAGATGACATCAAGGATGGTGATAACAAAAGAGAAAGCTAATCTCACATGGCAAGAATTTCAGGACCTCTTATTCACGAATGATTTCCCTCTAAACATGAAGGAGGCTATAGAGAGTGATTTTATGAGGATTACTGAGCATCCAAATAAGATAGTCATGGATTTTGAAGAGCAATTTATGAGACTTTCAAGATTTGCCCACATGTTGCTCAGGACGAGATCGTGCACCTAAGCTTTTGGTTACTGTGCTTTGGGATAAGGCGACATATGTCTATCCTCGATAACCTACACATGCAGAAGAAGAAGAAGAAGAAGAAGAGGGACCATAATGAATTAAACTCTGGAAATAGAAGAAAACTATCATCAGATGCCAAGAGAAGACCAATGGTGGACTAGGGTCAAAGGTAGCAGACTCAAAGAGTTACGAGAAAATTCATTACTCATGGAAAATATCATGGGAACTTGCCCTGTTATAAAGGCATTGGAGCGTGTTTTAATTGTGAAGCAATGGGAAACATGGCCAAGAACTGCACAAAGCCTCCACACGATCCGAAGTGGAATAAGAAGGATGCTGATAAGCGGACAGCACTGGAGGGACAAGCCAAATTGTTTACCATGACGATTCATGAGGCTGAAGCATCAAATGATGTGGTAATATGTAATTTTAAAGGTTGTGATAATATGACATTTATGTTATTAGAACCTAGTGCCACGCATTTTTTGGCTTCACCATCTTTTTTTATAAGTATTTGACTGTCAGATCTAGAAGCTTGGAACCAGAACTTTATGTTGATACCCCTACTGAAAAATCTGTAGTAGCCTCTAGGGTATATAATTCTTGCACCATCAGTATCGATGATAGAGAATTGACCGTGGACTTAGTTTAGATTTGAAGACTTTGATGTGATTTTTTATATGCATAGGTTGTCTTCCAATCATGCCACGATAGATTTCTTTAGCAATGAGGTTTAATTTCGATTTTGAATTAGCCTGAATTCAAGATTTAGGGAGCTAGAGTTAGTACCCTAACTTATTTGGTTTTGTTTATGCGTACCAAGCGTCTTCTGAAGAAGGGTTGTAGTGGTTATTTGGCTCAGATTCATGACACTCGTGTAGTAAAATGTGGACTAAAGGATGTCCCTGTCTATTGTTCATGACTTTTTGAACATTCTTTCAGAAGACTTGTCTGGTCTTATGCCGGATAGGGAGATTGAGTTTACTGTTGACTTGATTCCAGGCACAGCGCATATTTCTAAAGCACCCTACAAAATGGCTCCTGTTGAACTCAAGGAACTCAAGGAACTAAAGGAACAATTGCAAAAACTCTTAGACAAGGGTATGATTCCTCCTAGTGTGTCTCCGTGGGGTGCGTGAGTACAGTTTGTTAAGAAGAAGGATGTGAACATCCGCTTATGCATTGATGCACAACAGTTTGAAATAAATATTCCCTTCCTAGAACCAATGACTTGTTTGATCAACTTCAAGAGCAAGGTACTTCTCGGAAATAGACCTTCGTTCCTGGGGACTATCAACTTAAGGTTAATAATCAGGATGTACAAAAGACTGCTTTTAGGATACGGTCTGGCCATTACGAGTTTTTAGTAATGCCTTTTGGTTTAACGAATGCTCCGGCAGCTTTATGGACCTTATGAACATGGTGCTTAAAAAGTTCCTGGATCAGTTTGTGATTGTCTTTATAGATATCTTGATTTATTCCAAAAGTAGGAGGAGCATAAAAGACATTTGATTATAGTTTTGAAGATTTTGAGAGAACAAAAACTGTGTGCCAAGTTCAAGAAGTGTGATTTTTTATTAGAACAAGTGTCCGTCTTGGTTCATGTAGTGATTAAAGATGGATCTATGTAGATCCGACCGAGGTTGAAGCAATTATGAATTTGTAGAGATCGACCTTAGTTACAGAGATTGGAAGCTTTTTGGGACTGGCTGGTTATTATAGGAGGTTTGTTGAAGGTTTTTCTCTCATTTCTACTCCTTTGACCAAGTTAACGAGAAAGTATGCCAAAGTTTTATGGACAAAAGAATGTGAAAAGAGTTTTCAAGAGTTAAAAAAATTGTTTGGTTTTAGCACTAGTCATTACATTGCCATCTGGATCGGGGGGGGGGGTTTGTTATCTCTAGTGATGCATCATGACAATGATTCGGTTGCGTGCTTATGCAACATGGAAAGGTAATTGCTTATGCCTCTAGACAACTTAAACAAGATGAGCTTAATTATCATACCCATGAAGTGGAATTAGCAGCGACAATCTTTGCACACAAATTTGGGCATCATTATTTGTATGGCATGTCGTGTGAGATTTATACAGACCACAAAATTTTGAAATATATCTTCACGCAATAGGAATTGAATATTAGACAGAGAAGATGGTATAAAAGCCAACTCTCGAAAGCTCGGGCTAGGTTATCTAGTCTGGTTGCCGATGGTTGGGGGAAACGAAGGCAATTCTAGGTATATCCCACATCAAGAGGATGATTAGGCAACAAAGGGTGAGTCGGGTATTGGCTAGAGAGGAAGATTATGTGCTATGTATAATCAAACCTTAGCCAAGATGCTAAGGCGCAGGAAGAGGAGATTGTGATATCCCACATCCAATGTGAGATAATTTGTAATTGGTACTTGACTAGCCCTTTAAAGGGAGACATCACTCTGTGGTAGGGCCGTGGACTTAATCGTTACAATAATAGCTTCCAAAGCTCTAACTTGACCACAGAAAAGAGTCAACCATCTTCAGGTGTGACGCTTGATGGCTCCAAAAGATGAGATCAAAATCAAATGGGAGGAAAGAATATGAATTGGGAGGACCAAGTGAAGATAGTTGTGCAAGTAAATTTTATAAACAATTGACACCTTACTCTCTTTTACTACATAACAATTGCACTTCATAAAGTACTAGTAAATCCTCCTGGCAAACCCAGCCATGAAGACATCTCTAATCTATTACATATGTCACATGAACTCTTTAAAATGTCTGAAATACCAGTGTCGGGCACTCGAACACTTAGACATGGACATGTAATATGTGTCCGACATCATATACACACTACAAGAAAAAAGGCTTTTAGCGACGGGGAAATCCGTCGCTAAAAGCCTATATTCCGTCGCTAAAACAATTAGCGACGGATTCACCGTCGCTAAAAGTCCCTCGTATAAAAGCCCGTCACTAAAAGTTTAGCGACGGAATTTTGAAATCCATCGCTAAATATGTAATGTTTTGCGACGGATTTATTTTTAATTAGCGACGGATATTCCGTCTCTAATTATACATTTTTAGTATTTTAATTTATTTTTTTTTGTCAAATTAGCGACGAAATAAGTTTTTAGCGCGGAAAATTCCGTCGCCAAAAGACAAAATTTTTTTGACATTTTTTTTAATTTTTCAATTACCCAGACTTGTAATACAATTTTCATTTCTCAACAACAACACACAATAATCAATACAGAAAGAAATATATATAATCAATCATAAAAAATGTGTATTATAAAAAAGACTCATATGTACAAGCCGGGAACCGGATACAGCCGGTTAGGGGAGGGGAGAAGAGTACAAGCAGGGCGCGGGGGGTGGGGGGGCGAAGCTAGGAACGGGCACGGGAAGGGGCTCATCAGGGGTTGCCGAGTCCCGGATCTGGATCCTGTTGATCCGGGGCCGGCTCGGTATGTCCAGCAGTGCCCTGTTCTCTGATCATCCTCACCACCACTGTAGCAATGCGCTGGATCTCCTCGTCGTCCAACTGACACTGAGGATCCGGTGTCTGTGGAGGGGCAGCAGGGGGTGAGGACGCTCTTATCACGGCATGAGCAGTTGTGCTAGGCAGGCCGCGTATGCGGCCTTTCGACTGATTCACGACCTCCGGCGTATCCAGCCATCGCTTCAACCCCCCAGTACTTGCAGCCGTACTAGTGGATGCTGATGGCTGTCCGGACTGCTGCTCGGACCCCCTTAGCTGTTCATACGAGGCCTGCAAAAACAGTGGTTTAACGATATGTTAGGGCATTAATTAACGAAACGGACATTGAGGATAGAAAGACAAAACATTAACAACTTAAATAAATTGACTCACATCGATCCGCCGGGCAATATCTGAAATATAGTCACCCGCCCGGTGTGCCTCGTCCTTGTCCTTCTTCTGCACGTACGTCTGACTATAGGTCAGAGCTATGACCTCATCCTCCTCCAGATCCGGGTGCTCGACCGCGTTCATGTGTCGGACGATGTCGTGTGGCACCGACCCCCCCGTGTGCGTCGGATCTCTGTTCTGTCTGTTCTCGGCCCCGCTCTTACTCTTGGCGTCCCAGCCTGGATCCGCAGCCCACCGATCTATCATCTCCCCCCATACACGATGAGATATCCAATGTGGGGGATATCTCGTCATCTCCGTCATCGGGGCACCCTCGGGCAGCAGCTTCTTTGCCCGGTCCCGTGCGTCGTGGAGCCATCAGCGGTAATTCTTGCCGATGTAGGCAAAGAAGGCCTGCTGCCCCAGTGCCTGCTGCTGAGGCGTGTCAAACGTAAACCCCTCCTGTAAGGCATTCAATAACACAAATTATGACCATAAAACAAACTGTAATTAAACATTTACTAACGCTGAAAAAAATACTTCACCGTACCAGCCACTCCTCCCATAGGGCCTCCCTCGCAGCGGCATCCCAGTCTTTCCAGTACAGGCGTGGCTCGAAGAATCGGCCCTTCACAAGAACGCCGATCTTCGTCCTCGCCAGATTCTCCAGGATCCTGCCAAAGAAGTAAATAAATAAATTAATACAGTTCAAATATAAATTAACACCCCAAAGTTTTAAATATAAGGCATGAGGTGATATTTTTAGTACTTACAGGCCTTCATGCGTGAGTGTAACTCTATTTACGCTGGGGGTCGATGCGTACCCCACGTGTCGAACCACGGCCTCGTAAACACAGACATTAATACAGTTCAAATATACTTTAAATATAAGGCTAGCGAAAATGTACTAAATACCGTTATCAACTATACCTGAGGTAGAACCCACGGAAGATGGAGAATGCACGCGCGTGTGGGATGAATCTGCGTCGGGCTGGGGCGACGGCTCGGGCTGGGGCTGGGGCTGGAGCTGGAGCTGGGCCTGGGGCTGGGGCCCCATCTGCTATTCGCGATCACTCTGTGCCTCGTCATCAGTAGGCAATGACGAGGTCGGACCCACTAGGGAGGAAGCAGCTCGGCGTCCAGCCCGGTCACGAATAGCCCGTATCCTATCCATATCTGACTTCATATAGATAAATTACAAAGACATTAACACGTTAAAAACAATAATTTGGCAGAAATCATCATCGGCACGATACATATATATGAACGGATGTGCAAAACCACATCAATAAACACCAAGTTCTAATTAGGGTTTAATTGTGCCGAGTAGTGCTGATTAGGGCTAATTAGGTTTAATTGGGTTATGTTAAGGCTAATTAATGTTAATGAGGGCTAGTTTCGGATAATTATAGCTAATTAGGGTTGATTAGGACTAATTATGGTTATTTAGTCCTAATTAGGGTTTAATTGTGCCGAGTAGTGCTGATTAGTCCTAATTAGGGCTAATTAGGCTTAATTGGGTTATGTCAGGGCTAATTAATGTTAATGAGGGCTAGTTTCGGATAATTATAGCTAATTAGGGTTGATTATGACTAATTAGGGTTATTTAGTCCTAATTAGGGTTTAATTGTGCCGAGTAGTGTTGATTAGTCCTAACTAGCGCTAATTAGGCTTAATTGGGTTATGTTAGTACAAATTACGAGTAATTAGGCTAACTATAATCAATATGCGCGTAATTGGGTTCATTTGGACTAATTCGGAGTAATTACAGCTAATTTGATTTTCATTAGGTTCTTACGGTTAATTAAAACTAATTAGGCTCGTTAGAGCTAATTAAGGTTAATTGATTTACTAAAATATTGTTAATCATGACTTATTAGGGCTAATTATAACCAGTGCTGGAGCCACGATGAAATTCCAGGGGGTGCATGCTAAAAATGTCGCATTAACCTAACTAACATAAATTTAATGCATATTCAACAATCTCAATTTCGACACCTCATATAGGGTGTCGATATGGTGTCCGATACGTGTCCGACACATACCGACACATACCGACACGTGTTCGACACATACCGACACGTGTCCGACGCCTCTGGACACGTGTCCGACGCCCACCGACACGCACCTCCAGACACATCGGCATACGTTAATTTGTTTTTTAAATGTCGGACACCGTCGATCAGACGTGGTGTCTGTGTCTGCGCTAACTAACAGGTATCTCAATCCAATTGGGTCCCATCCTCCGTCAACAATCTCAATTCCGACACCTCATATAGGGTGTCGATATGGTGTCTGATACGTGTCTGACACCTCCGGGCACGTGTCCGACACATACCGACACATGTCTGACGCCTCTGGGCACGTGTCCGACGCCCACCAACACGCACCTCCAGACACATCGGCATACGTTAATTTATTTTTTAAATGTCGGACACCGTCGATCAGACATGGTGTCCGTGTCTGCGCTAACTAACAGGTATCTCAATCCAATGGGGTCCCATCCTCCGTCAACAATCTCAATTCTCAATTCTCAAATGCTCAATGCAATAAAAATTAACAAAAATCACACATTCAATCCAATTGGGTCCCATCCTCCTTCAATAATCTCAATATCTCAAATGCTCAATGCACAATTAACAATCTAAAATCATCAATTAACAACCTAAAATCATCAATTAATAATCGCAATTACTTCAAATGCACAGCTAATAACCTAAAATCACAGATCAATAATCACAATTCTCAACTGCACAATTAACAACCTAAAATTATCAAACAAATTATCAATGTTCAAATTGGAAAAAATTGTTCAAAATGCACATATCCGATGCGCTTAAATTATTTCAATTTAGGGTTCGATTGTATTAGGGTATTCAATTTAGGGTTCAATTAGGGGTTTAATTAGTTTAATTTAGGGTTCGGTTCGATTAGGGCATTCAATTTAGGGTTCAATTAGGGGTTTCTATTGATTCAATTTAGGGTTCGGTTGATTTGGGGCATTCAATTTAGAGTTCAATTAGGGGTTCAATTAGTTTAATTTAGGGTTCGATTCGATTAGGGCATTCAATTTAGGGTTTAATTAGGGTTCAATTACTTCAATTTAGGGTTCGGTTGATTTGGGGCATTCAATTTAGGGTTCAATTGGTTCAATTTAAGGTTCGGTTGGATTAGGGCATTCAATTTAGGGTTCAATTAGTTTAATTTAGGGTTCAATTCGATTAGGGCATTCAATTTAGGGTTTAATTAGGGTTCAATTACATCAATTTAGGGTTCAATTAGGGGGTTCTATTGATTCAATTTAGGGTTCGGTTGATTTGGGGCATTCAATTTAGGGTTCAAGTAGGGGGTTCAATTATTTCAATTTAGGGTTCGGTTGGATCAGGGCATTCAATTAGGGGTTCAATTAGTTTAATTTAGTGTTCGATTCGATTAGGGCGTTCAATTTAGGGTTTAATTAGGTTCAATTACTTCAATTTAGGGTTCAATTAGGGGGTTCTATTAGTTCAATTTAGGGTTCGGTTGATTTGGGTCATTCAATTTAGAGTTCAATTAGGGGTTCAATTAGTTTAATTGAAGGTTCGATTCGATTAGGGCATTCAATTTAGGGTTTAATTAGGGTTCAATTACTTCAATTTAGGGTTCAATTAGGGGGTTCTATTAGTTCAATTTAGGGTTCGGTTGATTTGGGGCATTCAATTTAGGGTTCAATTAGTTCAATTTAGGGTTCGGTTGGATTAGGACATTCAATTTAGGGTTCAATTAGGGGTTCAATTAGTAGCGCTTCTCCTAAGGTTAGTTGCAGCGGGTGAAGGAAGCGAGAGCTTAGCGTACCCAGGTGCCAAAGTGCAAGGCACATCACAAAGCGGGAAGCTAATTTAGGTACAGGTTTACCCTCACGGCGTTTACCCGAATCCCTCATTTTAGATGCATTGTTTTTAGTTAAATTTAGGTACATGATACTGCTTAATGTTTAGGTACATGATACTGCTTAATGTTTTTAGTAAAATTTACCGGTATGTATTGTTTTTATGTTTTTGCTTATCGCACCTTTTCTGAAATAATAACGTTGCACCACCCCTGTTTCATAAACACACTCCCCCAACCTACAAACCGAAAGTCTTTCAATCACTGTCACCAACGGATGGGTCATGGGGATACTCATCTGATGCAACAAACTTAGAAAAAAAAAACTTAGGAACTTTATCTAAAGCTTACAGTACAGTGAATTGAAACCGAAGATACATATTTCAGTGACTAGATATTCACCATGTTTAGGTCCTCCCTTCAAAGCAAGTAAGAGATCCCACATATTCTTTAACTAATTCCACTGACATGTGGTCCAAATTTGTTGAGATCAACCGAATTTGGGATCGTTTAAGCCACAGCTCCAACTTCGTTATGAAGTGGGCATTCCTAAACACTCACTAGAACTCTTGGGGTGGACCGAAGGTTGGAAAATCAATTCACTTTGTGCTCGAAGATAGGCCCGTATGAGCTTATCAAAGTTTCCAAGTGTAGATTGGAATAGGACAAAATCCTCTTTTCTCATGCCTCCCTTTTCCAGTGTACCACCAACTACAGTTTCTATTTTCATAGCGGCATCACGTCCGCTACAGTTTCTATTTTTTGCAAAATATAGCAAATCTCTGAATATTGTTTTTTGCACTAGCTCATACTTCGAAACAGAACAATAGTCGAATATAAACAGAACAAGAAAATACTCAGTAGAAACAATCCATTAACCAAATAACTACGAATTTTGCTCAAGCCAATTACTGAAACCTTAGATGCAAAACTAGTGAAGGAAGAAGCACAAAAATAGCAAAGTCAAAGAATAATCCAACAAATTTCTTCTTTATTGCAAGTTTTCTCAATTTTTCTCAGTAACCAAGCAGATTATCAGTACCCATAATCAATTAAATGAACAATTATGCGTTTGCTAAAGCCAATTACAGTAACGCTAGATAGAAAATTAGTAAAGGAATTCGTGAAATTCACTTCGCCGAATCACAGCAAGGAGCTTACCGAATTTAGAAATTCACTTCGCCGGAATCTGGTGACGGCGGCGGAAACGAAGGCGAGATCCTCCGGCGACCAGTTTGGGTTAGGTCACCTGCTTCGTTCTCTTTCCTTGATGACGCAAGAAGCAGACTCACCGTCGGGGGTGGGTTGTCGTGGATGACAGAGACCAAGGTGGCTGTTTGGCACTGGTGGCGCGGCGTCGAAGGTGGGTTGCCGTAGATGTGAAGGTCGTCGGTGCACCGGTAAGAGAGAGAGAGAGAGAGAGACGGGAGAAAGGAAAAGAAAAAGGGGTATTTTATAAAAGACCTTTAGCGATGGACTAATTCTGTCGATAAAAGTCCGTCGGTAAATCCGAACATTCAACGACGGAATTTTTACTGACGGAATAATTCCGTCGCTTATAAAGTTTTAAAAAATTATCAAAATTATAAAATTGTATAAAATATTTAGCGACGGTATTATCCGTCGACAAAAGTGTGTCTGTAATAGTCTGTTGGCAAAGGCTTTTCGCGACGGAATATTTCGTTGCTGAAAATATTTACCGACAGATGTTAATCGACGGCTTATTCTGTCGCTGAAAGATGCTTTTAGCGACGGAATGTATTCCGTCGTTAAAAGTCCGTCCGTCGCTAAATCTGTCTTTTCTTGTAGTGTAAGATATGCCACTAAAGAACACTATCTTAAAGTTTTTTTTGTTTTTTTGTTTTAATTTGTTATTGCTTTGAGATGAGGTAAATTTTCAATTAAAAGAGTGGGCATAACAGAAAATAAAACTTTAGTAACTAACAAACAGTAACAAATAGAAATATTATGTTGTTTTCCCGTGTCTTGGATTTTGAGAATTACATGAATCCGACACTTGAACACGTATCCAACTTGGACACTCTTTTATTGATGAATTCATTCGTGAAAAAAAGAACATACCAAAAGCTCTTCAATGACACAACAAATATTCTTAAGAAGCAACCAATAAGGCCTCGTATCATTCAACTACATGTACTACACTAGATCAACTATTCTTTGGGGGAGGGGCATAAGGAAAGGGCAGCATGAAAATACCATTTTACAAGACTAGCCAGGGGCAGAACTACATATGTACAAGGGGGGGCTAAAACACCCCCTCAGATTTTTGAAAAAAATATATATAGTATTTTTTTCATTCGTGACTTTCCCTTTCTCTCTCTCCTCCTCCTCCTCTCGGTTCTCACTCACTCGGTCAACTCTCACCGAAAAGTCACCGCTCACCGGCAGTCACCGCGGCACCGCCCACGGTCACCGGTCTTCGGCTCATCGCCTCATCGGTAACGTCGCTTACGCCGGTCGCCGTTAAGCAAGGTCTCAAACCGAGGCGCCGATTCGAAGTCTGTCGAAGTCTTGAACTTGAAGCCTCGATTCCACCGGTCACCGGTCCACGGCCACCGGTCCTTCTCACGTCTGTCGAAGTCTCGAACTCGAAGCCCTGATTCTGAAGCGCGAAGTCCCTCCCTAGTCCGGCAATCCCCACCCCAACTCCGTCCAGATCTAGCTTAGATCTACGAGCCAACGGACGAACCAAGAAAGTGACGAACCTCATCGGTCGGCAATCACGACGCCTGAAATAGTGGAATTCAAGTAGATCTGACTTCTGACTTTTGAGCCTCAGTCACCGGTGGTCATGGCAAAGAACCCACCGCCAGCGACATTGAGACAACAACACCATTCTGATTTCTGAGGACTGAGATCAATGTGCATTTTGAACGATTTCTTTTGCTATTGAGAATTGATTATTTGATTAATAATTTTAGGTTGTTAGTTGTGTATTTGATAATTTAGATTATTAATTGATGCCTTATGGCTGTTAATCGTGCATTGAGCACTTGAGATTTGAGATTGTTGATGAAGGATGGGACCCAATTGGATTTTTATCCCATTTGAGCATTGATTATTTGATTGATAATTTTAGGTTGTGTTAATTGTGCATTTGAAATTTGAGATTATTAATTGTTGATTATAGGTTGTTAATTGTGCATTGAGCACTTGAGATTTGAGATTGTTGATGGAGGATGGGACCCAATTGGATTGAGATGTCGGATATGTGATTTAGTTGAATGGTGGGTTTAAATTAGGTTAATTAGGTTAACGCGATAATAAAACATGACTGGAAAAATAAAAGAATAAAATATTTGTAATTAACTAGGTTATTTGATTGATAATTGATGAATTAATACTTAAAATAAATATATTTTTTCAGAATGGAAAAGTACTTTAAAAAAAAAACAAAGGTGGAATAGTTATTGCAGTCTAATAAGAATGAGTGTAGAAATCAATATACTATTCAACAGTCTATGATTCCAACAGTAAGAGACAAGGATCCCATTGTGTATCGTGATATTCATTCCGGACATTCAAGCAGCGTTAGCGATGAGTTCAATTCTGACGAGCTTATTGCGGATCTTGGGTTGCGTCCGAATATTTTGGATTATGGTCCTAATGTTCGAGATAAAGTTCGACGAGCGTATTGGTCGAAAGGTCCTTGCCAACCTCGTCACCACAATTTTTCATTTACACAATTCGGAACTCAGTCTCGTCGATTTGTTTCTTCTTGGGTTTGACATTTATTCGGCGCCTCATCGAGTAGTTATTTAGTGCTTTCGTTTGTAAATACTGAAATGTATATTTTGTATTTTCTTCTTTTGTGTTGTAAAGAGTCTTTAGTGGCTCTCATGAAATTTAATAAGACATTTTAGATGCTTTTTAATATGTTTTGTGTATTATCGAAAAGTGCACTTTGTTTTTGTGTGTTATTTTACTTATAAAAATATTTATCTCCTTCGATATATTTTTATCCCCCCTCTGAGATGAAATTCTGGTTCCGCCACTGAGACCAACAACGATAAAGTAATTAAGTAGCATAACAGTGGAACTATAGCTTCAACAGACATTTCACAAGAGTTCCCTTTGAGTGGTACTAAGTATCGATGAGAAAGAATGAAATATAAAAAACCAAAATGCCATACTCGTCGAGTTGAACAATTTATATGCTATCAAAATTAATACAAAAACCTTCATTAAAGAATATCTATCCTTCACATCATAGCTTAGAATCAGTTTGTTACAAGAGAAAAAAAATTAAAATGCAGAGAGCTAGCTTATCATTAATTTAAGTGAAAAGAGTTGTTGCCTTAATTCAATTATGAGCTAGCTTCGCATTAATTTAAGTGAAACGAGTTGTTGCCTTAATTCAATTATTTACATTTATGTACATAACCTATCCTTTGTTTAAAGCATCGGAGATAAAGGTGGCTTCATAGGCTATGCTCTTGTCAGTACTATTTTTTTTTGAAAAATTTCCCAATGGGAAATCTGAAAGAACTGCATTTCATATATATAACCCGCCGGGGGGGGTGGAGAAGAATTGATCTCGGGACCTCGAGGTCATTCCTCGAGGCCCCTTGCCAACTCAACTACCCCTTTGGGTTTTGTCAGTACTATTGAACTCCTAGATTTCAGATTTTTTGTTTTTCATTCTTGGGTATTATTTATTTTTCTTTGACAATCGTTTTTTTTTTTTTGTGTGGTAATTTTATAACGTGTTAATCATTGATACTGTGATTTGTAGCTATTATATTTGAGAATGTTCTATTTTGCAACACGTTGCTTAATGAGAAAACAAATTACTCTAAAATTTATATTTTTTGCTCATTCTCTTAGAGAAAAGCATTTAATTTTCTTTCAAATTCTAACTCAAAATAATTAAATTACAAAGGGATTATAGCATCTTTGATGGAGAACCGTTGAAAATTAGGATGACTCATTAGCTTTCCTTTGATTAATCTTTGAACTTTTAAAACAAAAAAAGAAAATAGAATATTGTTGTCTATACTATATATAATATGATTCGATTGATAGGTTCCTAGCCCAACAAACACCCAATCCATTTTTTGTATATATATATATATATATATATATATAGACACACACACACACACACACACACAAAAACCTATTTACGTGTCAAAAGTTTATTGGCCAAAAGATCACCTTTTATGTATTAATTTTTTGCAAAAGTCCCAAATTATTAGGCCCACTACCATGCAAACATCCACAACACCCACGTCTAGCCTCCTACTTCCACATTAAATAGTTTCTTCTCCATTTCTTCTCCTTATGTTATCAGTTTCCAACCACAACATTTAGTCCATGCACACCACTGCAAGATTGTTAGCTTGTCAAAGAACAACTCAAAGGAAAATAAAGAGGTTTTGCTCCTTCAACAACCCCATTCATTGTTGATGCAGTGCTTGGAGAGCCACGTCATTCTTAGCAAAAGGGTCAAAGTAAAACCCATCTCTCTATCTTCCATTTATTTGTGGTTTGTTAGTGCTTTTGGTTTAAAATGTTGAGAGGGGGAGGATGACTGTTAGTTCCAACATTATCAATTGAAGGTGCAAGACAGGAACACGCATGCATGCACATACTCAAATAAAACACACATTTGGTTTGATTTTGATCAGAAGCAACTTAACACAATTTTTTGGATAATTTTGAAGTCAATTGTTAGGAAGTAGTTAAATTAATTACCAGCGAGTAGCGCATGCTCCTTCAACTCTGGTCAATGGTCACACGGGGCTGGCATTCCTTGAAGAAAAAAAGAAGAAGCTTGGCATTCCTATGTCGTTCTTTTCTTCTTTACTAACTGTTGTGGTAGTTATGGAGATTTAGACTCTCTCTCTCCCTCTCTCTCTCCACCCCCCCCCCCCCTCCCTATTGCAAAGATTTTCAAAACCTTATTTTTGCACTATGTTGAGGCGCTTATCGTGCCGGTTCAAATATGAGGGTTGCTTCTGTTTTTCACCTGCACCTAGATAGGTACGTGGATGGTCTGAACCAGAAGTGTCTAGTAGTCACCTATGTATTTGTAAACATATATCTCGCAAGCCCTTAGAGGTAGGAACCGTACAACTCTTTGGTAGTGTAGTATGAGGTGTTGTATTTGATAGCTTTTGCCTTCCCTTCTTGGATATATAGGTGGGATATGGTAGAATAACTTGTGCCTCTTCTATGTGTTGGACTGTGGGTCGTGCAATCGGCAGTGATAGACACGCTACACACAAAAATCTCGCACAGTTACACACGCTTCACTAATTAACCTGTTATTTTCAAATTCACAGATCAATTCAATGCCAACAAAGCTGATTGAAGGGCAAAACACAGGAACCAATGGTCTACGAAAAAAGGTACATACGTGTCCTATATGTGAGTGTGTTTTTTGTGTGTGCATTTTCTAGCTGGTTCTTTTGCTCTATTTGTTTTTACAATTTCATTTGCGTTTGTTAGATTAAAGTGTTTACGAATGAAAATTACCTTGCCAAATGGATTTAGGTTTGCATTCTCTGACATTAGCGAAAATAATCAATCAAGCTATATGATAGGGTTTAGTGCACAAAGAAATGATCACATACATGTCACAGACATAAGCTTTGCTTCATTACTTTGTTGTTTGTGGTACCTTATCTAATTGATAACGTTGTTGTCTCTTATTTCATGTTCGGATTCTAGGTATATGGCATCTTCTTCAGCATTTGCTCCTTCAAAGTTTCATCCTAACATTTTTGCTTACTCACTGTCTTGGTGTGTCAAACAACGGTATAAATCCAGCACATATGCTTACCCATATTTTTACCATTCATGTTGCTCTTATTTAAGATCAATTTATATGATGCAATGCATTTGGAGGAATTGCTTTCATGTTATCATCCATTTACATATTCTAACGAAATGATTGTAGCGGGGTGGTAGGTGTGTGCCTGTGTTGTGGTTAGTTACTTTTTTTGTGTGTGTGTGAGTATGGGTGTTAGAAAGGAAGGGGTGGGGGTGGGGGTGTGGTTTAATGAGAATTGTGGTAGGCTAACGGTCATCATGGGTAGTGGGTTTAGCGGGTGGTAGGTGGTGGGATGTGTCCGTGTTCTGGGGGTCGTTGGGGTGGGGTTCACTACAAGAAAACAGGCTTTTAGCGACGGGAAAATCCGTCGCTAAAAGCCCAAAATCCGTCGCTAAAAGAATTAGCGACAGATTCACCGTCGCTAAATATCCCTCGTATAAAAGCCCGTCACTAATAGTTTAGCGACGACATTTTTAAATCCATCGCTAAATATGTCATTTTTACCGACAGATTTATTTTCCAAAAGTCAATTTTTTTTTTGAATTTTTTTTTTATTTTTCAATTATCCAAACCTGTAATACAATTTTCAATTCTCAACAACAACGCGCAATAATCAATACAGAAAGAAATATATATAATCAATTATAAAAAGTATTTATTATAAAAAAAACTCATACATGTACAAGCCGGGAACCGGATATAGCCGGTTAGGAGAGGGGAGAAGAGTACAAGCCAGGCGCGGGGGGCGGGGGGAAACTAGGAACGGGCGCAGGAAGGGGCTCATCAGGGGTTCCCGAGTCCCGGATCTGGATCCTGCTGATCCGGGGCCGGGGCGACCAGTCCAGCAGTGCTCTGCTCCCTGATAAACGGCACACCAATGTAGCAATGCGCTGGATCTCCTCGTCGTCCAACTGAGGCCGAGGAGCCGGTGTCTGTGGAGGGGCAGCAGGGGGTGAGGACGCTCCTATCACGGCACGAGCAGTCGTGCTAGGCAGGCCGCGTATGCGGCCTTTCGGCCGATTCATGACCTCCGGCGTATCCAACCATCGCTTCAACCCCCCAGTACTCGCAGCCGTACTAGTGGATGCTGATGGCTGTGCGGACGGTTGCTCGGACCCCCTTAGCTGTTCATACGAGGCCTGCAAAAATAGTGGTTTAACGATATGTTAGGGCAGTAATTAACGAAACAGACATTGAGGATAGAAAGAAAAAACATTAACTTAAATAAATTGACTCACATCGATCCGCCGGGCAATATCTGAAATATAGTCACCCGCCCGGTGCGTCTCGTCCTTGTCCTTCTTCCGCACGTGCGTCTGAGTATAGGTCAGAGTTATGACCTCATCCTCCTCTAGATCCGGGTGCTTGACCGCGTTCATGTGTAGGACAATGTCGTGTGGCACCGACCCCCCCCGTGTGCGTCGGATCTCTGTTCTGTCTGTTCTCAGCCCCGCTCTTACTCTTGGCGTCCCAACCTGGATTCGCAGCCCACCGATCTATCATCTTCCCCCATACACGACGAGATATCCAATGTGGGGGATATCTCGTCATGTCCATCATTGGGGCACCCGCGGACAGCGCCTTCTTCGCCCGGTCCCGTGCATCGTGGAGCCATCGGCGGTAATTCTTACCGATATTGGCAAAGAAAGCCTGCTGCCCCAGTACCTACTGCTCAGGCGTGTCAAAATTGTTGCCGATGATTAGTCCTAATTAGGGCTAATTGGGCTTAATTGGGTTATGTTAGGGCTAATTAATGTTAATGAGGGATGATTAGGACTAATTAGAGTTATGTAGTCCTAATTAGGGTTTAATTGTGCCGAGTAGTGCTGAGTAGTCCTAATGATGTCTAATTAGGCTTAATTGGGTTATGTTATGGGTAATTAATGTTAATGAGGGCTAGTTTCGGATAATTATAGCTGACTAGGGTTGATTAGGACTAATTAGAGTTATGTAGTCCTAATTAGGGTTTAATTGTGCCGAGTAGTGCTGATTAGTCCTAATTAGGGCTAATTAGGCTTAATTGGGTTATGTTAGGGCTAATTAATGTTAATGAGGGCTAGTTTCGGATAATTATAGTTGACTAGGGTTGATTAGGACTAATTAGAGTTATGTAGTCCTAATTAGGGTTTAATTGTGCCGAATTAGGGTTTAATTGTGCCGAGTAGTGCTGATTAGTCCTAATTAGGGCTAATTAGGCTTAATTGGGTTATGTTAGGGCTAATTAATGTTAATGAGGGCTAGTTTCAAATAATTATAGCTAATTAAGGTTGATTAGTACTAATTAGGGTTATTTAGTCCTAATTAGGGTTTTGATGGTGCCGGGTAGTGTTGATTAGTCCTAACTAGCGCTAATTAGGCGTAATTGGGTTATGTTAGTGCAAATTATGACTAATTAGGCTAACTACAATCAATATGCGCATAATTGGGTTCATTTGGGCTAATTTGGGGTAATTACAGCTAATTTGAATTTCATCAGGTTCTTAGGGTTAATTAAAACTAATTAGGCTCGTTAGAGCTAATTAAGGTTAATTGATTTACTAAAATATTGTTAATCAGGACTAATTAGGGCTAATTATAGCCAGCGCTGGAGCCACGATTAGATTCCAAGGGGTGCATGCTAAAAATGTCGCATTAACCTAACTAACCTAAATTTAATGCACATTCAACAACCTCAATTCCGACACCTCATATAGGGTGTCGACATCGTGTCTGATACGTGTCTGACCCCTCCGAACGCGTGTCCGACACATACCGACGCGTGTCCGACGTCTCTGGACACGTGTCCGACGCCCACCGAGACGCACCTCCAGATACATCGGCATACGCTAATTTGTTTTTTAAATGTCGGACACCGTCGATCAGACGTGGTATCCGTGTCTGCGCTAACTAACAGGTATCTCAATCCAATTGGGTCCTATCCTCCGTCAACAATCTCAATTCTCAATTCTCAAATCCTCAATGCAATAAAAATTAAAAAAAATAACACATTCAATCCAATTGGGTCTCATCCTCCGTCAATAATCTCAATATCTCAAATGCACAATTAACAATCTAAAATCATCAATTAACAACCTAAAATCATCAATTAATAATCGCAATTACTTCAAATGCACAGCTAATAACCTAAAATCATCGATCAATAATCACAATTCTAAAACGCACAATTAACCATCTAAAGTTATCAAACAAATGATCAATGTTCAAATGGGAAAAAAATGTTCAAAATTCACATATCCGATGCGCTTGAATTATTTCAATTTAGGGTTCGATTGTATTAGGGCATTCAATTTAGGGTTTAATTAGTTTCATTTAGGGTTCGGTTCGATTAGGGCATTCAATTTAGGGTTCAATTTAGGGTTCAATTACTTCAATTTAGGGTTCAATTAGGGGGTTCTATTGATTCAATTTAGGGTTCAGTTGATTTGAGGCATTAAATTTAGGGTTCAATTAGTTCAATTTAGGGTTCGGTTGGATTAGGGCATTCAATTTGGGGTTCAATTAGGGTTCGGTTAGATTGGGGCAATCAATTTAGGGTTTAATTAGGGGTTCAATTAGTTTAATTTAGGATTCGATTCAATTAGGGCATTCAATTTAGGGTTCAATTACTTCAATTTAGGGTTCAATTATGGGGTTCTATTGATTCAACTTAGGGTTCGGTTGATCTGGCGCACTCAATTTAGGGTTCAATTAGTTCAATTTAGGGTTCGGTTGGATTAGGGCATTCAATTTAGGGCTCAATTAGGGTTCGGTTAGATTGGGGCAATCAATTTAGGATTTAATTAGGGGTTCAATTAGTTTAATTTAGGATTCGATTCAATTAGGGCATTCAATTTAGGGTTCAATTACTTCAATTTAGGGTTCAATTAGGGGGTTCTATTGATTCAATTTAGGGTTCGGTTGATTTGAGGCATTCAATTTAGGGTTCAATTAGGGTTCGGTTAGATTGGGGCAATCAATTTAGGGTTTAATTAGGGGTTCAATTAGTTTAATTTAGGGTTCGATTCAATTAGGGCATTCAATTTAGGGTTCAATTACTTCAATTTAGGGTTCAATTAGGGGGTTCTATTGATTCAATTTAGGGTTCGGTTGATTTAAGGCATTCAATTTAGGGTTCAATTAGGGTTCGGTTAGATTGGGGCAATCAATTTAGGGTTTAATTAGGGGTTCAATTAGTTTAATTTAGGGTTCGATTCAATTAGGGCATTCAACCTCAATTACTTCAATTTAGGGTTCAATTAAGGGGCTCTATTGATTCAATTTAGGGTTCAGTTGATTTGAGGCATTCAATTTAGGGTTCAATTAGGGTTCGGTTAGATTGGGGCAATCAATTTAGGGTTTAATTAGGGGCTCAATTAGTTTAATTTAGGGTTCGATTCAATTAGGGCATTCAATTTACGATTCAATTACTTCAATTTAGGGTTCAATTATGGTGCTCTATTGATTCAATGTAGGGTTCGGTTGATTTGAGGCATTCAATTTAGGGTTCAATTAGGGTTCGGTTAGATTGGGGCAATCAATTTATGGTTTAATTAGGGGTTCAATTAGTTTAATTTAGGGTTCGATTCAATTGGGGTTTAGGGTTTAGGGTTTAAGGTTTAGGGTTAGGGTTTTGGGTTTTGGGTTTTGGGTTTGCGTCATCTTAATTTTAATGTCCCTTGCCCAGTTCCGTCCCGTCCCATCCCATCTAGATCCAACGCCACTTAACCTGATCTTGTCTATGGCTTCCTGCCACCAAAGTAGTCGCATAAGGCCTATTTTCGGATCAGAAGCAACATCCATTGCTACTATCTATTGCCCATTATATCCAAACTAATCAAACAACATGTTCCTACTATCTATTGCCCATAAATCCACATGCCTAACATATCCTTCATTTAATTACAACGCTTTACATTAACAATCCGTTTTATTGAAAGGTAGTAAAGTCAAACTACATTATACCCATTGTTAATAAAAAAAAAAACTATCAATCCAGCTCCTACAAACCCATCATCATTGCAAAAACAGAAAACGAATATGCGAATATGACAAACGTACGAACCCTTAATATCTCTGACCCACAAATTCGCATTCTTAATATATCTTTTTCTTCACTTGATCACAACAACTAATAATCTTATCAAATTGAGCTCTAAGAAAGCAAAGTTTGCCCACTCAATCTCCAATGTCTTTAACTTTTCACAGCAATTTACATGTATAAGAGGAAGACAGAAGGTATAGCGTAGAGCAAATAGAGAGGAAGACAAGAACTTTACCTCACGAGAAATACTGCCGGAGGTGAGAAACCGTCGTCTCCGGTGGTCGACGCTGCTGCTGCTCTCTCTCTCTCAGTCTCTCTCCTCTTCACAGATCTGCGGAGGTGAGGGCCCGTGGTCGCTGGAGTTGCAGGTGGTCGCCGTTGTCGAGGGAGGTCACCGCCGGGGTCGAGGGAAGTCACCGCCGGTGTCGAGGGAGGTCGCCGCGGGGGTAGAGGGAAGTTGGGTTTTGGGATTTTCGAAGAAAGAAGCAGTGACAGTTCAAACCAGATCTGTGAATTAAATAGACTTTTAGCGACGGATTTATTCCGTCGCTAAACGTCCGTCGGTGAAGACCTATTTGTACCAACAGAGTTTTTTGCGACGGAATAAATCCGTCGCTAAAATAATATTTCACGGCAGAGTTTTACCGACGTACGTTTCCGTCGATAAAACGCCTTTTCACCGACGGAGTTTTTTGCGACGGAATAAATCCGTCGCTTAAATAATATTTTACGACGGAGTTTTACTGACGGAGGTTTCTGTCGGTAAAACTCATTTTAGCGACGGAATCTATTCCGTCGCTAAAACTCCGTCGCAAAAGGCGTCTTTTCTTGTAGTGGTTGTGGGTAGCAGTGGGGTGTGTTGTATGTGATTGTTGGGGGGGGGGAGGGTCGTGAGAAGGTTATGGGTGGCGGGGTGGTAGGTGTCATGTGGGTTCGAGTGGGATTTGTGGGTAGCGGTTACTCTTTGTGTGTGTGTGTGTGTGTGTGTGTGTGTGTGTGTTACAGGGAAGGGAGGGGGACCATGTTGTTGGTCGTGGGTAGTTGGGGGTTTGGGTAGGGGCTAGGGTGGTGAGGTGTGTTGTAGCTGATGGTGGCATGGTGGGTGGAAGGTGGAAGGTGTGGAGGCCGCGGTAATGGGTGGGTGGTGGCAGTGGCGGAACCAGGATTTCACTCCAGAGAGTGCTAAAAATATATCGAAGTTACTAAATTTTTTTATAAGCAAAATAATACATAAAAACAGAGTGCACTATTTGATAATACACAAAAAAAAAATACTAAAAAAGCATCCAAAATATCCTATTAAGTTTCATGAGAGCCACTAAAGACTCTTTACAACTCCAACAAAAACAAAAAGAATACAAAATAGATATTTAAGTATTTACAAACGAAAATATTAAATAACTACTCTGAGGCCCCGAAGATCGGCAACGCTTGATAATAGCCTCATTCCTAATAATTTGAAGACATTTTTCTCAAAGTAATAAACGAAGCTATCATTCATCCATTTTTCTCGATGAGACCCCTCGGCACAGTCTCCCTCGCTTCGTTAACAAGGGGAGGCGCAGGATTCCATATATTGCGCACATAGCATAAAAAGAGTTAAATATAAGAAACTCAGGTATTTATTTTGCTCCTTTCTTTCTCATTTATTCATTGTGTGTGCGCTCCTAAGGGTAGGAGGAGGGAGGGAGAAGAGGAGAGAGTTTTTAGATGTATTTGTAGAAAAGAATATTGGTACCCAGCAAATATGACACATACCTCCAAAAGCTAAACAGTAATATAAAATATCTAGGGACATGATTAATACCTCCCCTCGGGCTTAAAACACAAAGGAAGCAACCAAAGTCTAAGCACCTAATTTGAGCTCTATAATTGACTAATGTGTTAATTAGCAGCTTTCTGAATAATGTACTGGGTTGGTGCTCGGTTCAAGCTTCCCTGAATCTTTCTAAACATCTGTAAGTCTACAATGTAGATCTCTACTCTGTCCATAGGTGGTAGACATCTTCTTATTCATGTTGCATGAGCCCACCAAACCGCTTAAATTCCAAGGTTACCTCGGTTCTAAATGCACCACAATTCAGTAATCTACTCCCATAATCTGCAAGAGAAATGTGCTATTAACAACTTTGAGTCCCTATTTTATTTTCTTTATAGTTACCAATGGCATAACAATAACCTTACCATACGCAATTTTTACCCAAAAATACCTTTTTTAGGTCAAATTACCAAAATACCACCTTCGGGGTGGTAAATGATCAAAATACCCCCCATTACACTTAAATAATCAAAATGACATTTTCGTAAGCAACATCACTAAAATTTCCTTATCGTATGCAAATTTACTTAAAAATACCCTTTATGGGTAAATTACCAAAATACCCCTTGAGGTGGCAGATTACCAAAATACCCCCTAGGGTTTCCGGGACCGGAATAATATCCAAAATATCTTAAAATGCTATTTTGAGCATCCTAATATCATTTATGTCCTAAAAAGTATTTTAGAAAATTTTCGCCCGAAAATTTTGAACCGGTGTCCGGACCGAGCGCTAAAAGGCTAGTTTCGCGAAAATTACCTATCGGCCTTAGAATGGCCCAAAATTTTAGAACATGATACATATCAGTAGAATAAGATTTTTCTAAAATTTTCATATCAAAATAGCTTGTTTTGCTATGCTAAATAAATCCATAAATTCTCCTAATCGATACCCTAATTTAAGGCCCACTCGATCCAAGTTTGCTACCGGGTTAATGGTAAATCACCTCCAGAATTACTCAAACCAACAATTTGTAGATAGCAATTATGAAGTTTTGTTTCAGAATTGCTCTTCGAAATTGTGTATGTAATTGGGAAAGAGATATGAGAATCCGGAAAATTGGGATGCTATTAATTCGTTTCAGAATTTATATATAGACTAATAGCCACCATTTCATGAAGAGACACAACCATTAAAGGTCTCACTTCAAAAATAACTGTTATTTCTTATACCTTTTCAGAATTATTTCAAAATTACCAAAGTATCACAAAAAATAGATATCTGATAAAAATAATTCTGAGAATTAATTAAAATATGGACCGTTAGATCATATATAAATCAACGCATCATACACGCTCGCGACAAGCGTGCAAAGTGCGCCCACTAAAGCGCGCACAATGTGCCACATGTGCATGCGCGTGCGTGCGGTGCACCACACAATAGTATTCCCAAGCTTCTATCCAAAACATCTCAAAACAATTTAAAAGTATGTACCATGTGCTTGCTTATAAGGAGAGAGAGTTTATTTTCTCTCTAATGTGGGACAAAGAACAAGACTTTTTGGGTTTTGAACTTCACTTACAATACAAACACATCACATAACAATCTATCACCAAATCTACACACACTAAAACACATATACCCACACCAATACACATACACTAACACACCTCTACACATAATTACACACCCACGGCACACACTAAACTTACACCCTACTCACAACTGCTAATTGCTTGGTAAAATATCCAAGTTAAGAGGATGGTTACCAAATTCACACGCTTCAAGAGCCACTTTCATCAAGGTCCTTGTTGACTTGTAACACGCAATCAATTTAATTTCTAAAGTGAGGCTCCAGTATGGTGTAAAGTCATGGCTTGACAACAGAAGATGAAAATGGAAGTGTAGTGGATATATTGAAGTGGAAACTTAGGATGCATGATCAAAGAACATAAAGTGAGGAAACTAGCATCATAGGAACATGTTTGGAGAACTTAATACAGCTAGAAGAAAACTACCTTGAAGAAATTCCAAATCTCTCTCTCTCTCTCTCTTCCTCCCACTGCGGAAGCCCTCTCTTCTTCCTCCGTTTCATGTTGCTCTGTTTTGTTCTTAGTTACTGTTTCTCCCGAATTTCCTTTTCCTTTTGTTTTCCTCTTTTTTTTTTCTTAAGACTTATCCCCCTACTTTTGTTTATAATATAAACTCACTAGTCATTAACTAGGAAGTAAGAGGTGGAATCTTCTTAAATCATTTTTTTTTTAAAAAAAGGATACATAAGGCATACTTTTCAAAAATTCCAAAATAGCCCCTAAAGTTTCCAAATTTACAAAATGGCCTCAAAAAGCGCAAATTTACATTTTTCCCCCAAAACTCTCCTAATATTTATTAATTAAATTAAATTTCTGTAAGACATACAATATCACTCATTTCATTATTTTTCATCACTATAACCATAATTTACATTTATGCCCCCCCAGAATTTTCCAAAATTACATTTTTGCCCCAAATTTCTTTTGAGCTTCGATAATCTACTAATACCCGATCATTACTCAAATTTAACTCATGTTTATTGTTTGGGTCTCCGATAATCATTTTAAACCGATCCCAAAGTTCGGGATATTATAATCGGGCAGTGAGGGAGTGTGTGTTTTGTAGTCATGTGTGTGTGTTTTGCAGCATGTGTGTGTGCTGGAGTTCGGTTGATGTCTGTAATTGTGTATGAGTGGTATTGGTGTATGCTAATGAGAGGACTGGGTGGTAGAAGTGCTTGGTTATGTTGCCGAGAGCATGTGTGTGTGTGTGTGTGTGTGTCTCGGGTATGGATGTGTGTGTGGAATTGTGTGTAATAAGGTGGGAAGTTAAATGCTTAAGCAGTTTTGAAATCTTGTATTTTGAGGAATTTGAGTTGATGAATAGTTAAACGCTTTGAAGTATGTATCGATAAACAGGATTTGACAGGTTTGAAGAGATGTGGTAGGTTAACACTTCAGGAGTTCGGGGCGATGGAGCTCCAAATTTCCAGGATGTTACAAAAGTGATGAAAGAGATGAAGACTGTGTGTTCTAAGGGGTTCGAGTGTGTGTGTTTAATCCAAGGGGATGTGAATAGTAAGTGTTATTGTCACTGAAGATATGAAATTAATTAGGCAGTTTAATCCGAATTTTTATAAATATCTAGGGTCAAAACTTGACAAAGTCCTAACCCCCATTATTTTTACAAGATATACGCACTGAAATATTTTGAGATTTTTCAGTGTCCGCGAAGGGCGCCAAATTAGGTTCCGATTAAAAGAAATTCCCAATTTATTTAGCATACCAAACCAAGTTATTTTTAATCTAAAAATTCTAAGAAAACTTTATTTTACTGAGATGTTTCATTATTCCAATGCCGATATGTATTTTTAGTGAAATTGGCTTCTGAGTATTCGTTCCGAACACTGGTTTGGAATTTTCGGGCAAAATTTTTCTAAAATGCTTTTTAGGTTAAAAATGACTTCGGGATGCTTAAAATAGTATTTCAAAGTGTTTTGGAGATTTTTCCGGCGTCCAAAACCCATATGAGGTCTGTTGGTAATTTGCCACCCCAAGGGGGTATTTTGATAATTTTACCTAAGAAGGAAATTTTTGGGTAAATTCACATATAGTAAGGTTATTTGAGTGATTTTACTTACGGGAAGGCTGTTTTGGGGATTTAAGTGTGAGGGGTGTTTTGGTAATTTTACACTTAAGGGGCTTTTTGGTAATTTTACATACCTGGTGAGGGAGGTTCATTTTGGAAGTATGCGTGTGTCCGTATTGAGTTTATAATATCATAGTGTAGGTGACGTTCTGACGATTTCATTATTCCGTTTAGGGTAAAGCAACAGACTTTCCGGTTATATAGTTTAGCTGCAGATCCAAGTAAGGATTTTTATCTGAACCCTGCGTAAGGACTTTCGTCCAAACCCTTATTTCGATAACTCGTACTTGTAAGTATTCTTAGATTTACTTATGGATAATGTCAAACACTTAATTATATATTGATATCAACATGTTATTGTAGAGAGAACCCCAACATTGAACCTTAATCGATTATTTAGAAATCTTATCGATCCTCGCCTATTATTGTATGCTGGGCAAATTCAAAAATTGTTGTGTTCTTTCTTTTGAATAGTTATGCCTAAATTCGATAACCATTCATAATCGTTGCTGCTGTTTGTTTGTGGCTATTCTGGAATTTCGAGTGATGAATTATAGTAGTACGTTTATTTGTTATTGAAACCCGAATTGATTTCGGTGATTTGAGTTCATGTTAATACCCATTGTTATTGTTGATTTTGTGTTGACCTGGGAAACTGTATTGTGGGGAGGTGTTATAAGACTAGTTTGAATCCTGCGTGGAACGCATGCTAGTAGCCAATGGGACTAGTATTTGTACATCATGCATGTGTACACCATACTGGCTTTGCCTGAATGGCATCACAATTTCCCATATCAACGTCTCTAAATCTATTTACATTGCATCTTACAGTGATTGTTACGAAAATGACTGGAAATGATTGTCTCATACGGTTTGTGCTTGTTTAAAATCCCTCCCCATATTGCATTTGAACTCATTTTGAAATCCTTTGGAAACCATCATTGTATTTTGGAACGACGGCTTTGAAAATTATCTTTTAATGATCATTTTGGAACCTGTCGTGATTGTTATTGTTCATTTTAGTATCTATTGATTTTGAATTTTGATCATTTTGGAAATTATCGAGCTATTTAGATCGTTTAAAATATTTTTGGAAATCATCGTTGGCTAGATTCTTTTGAATCGTTTTGTAATTATTTTGGTTGTCCTTGTACGACCTTACTGAGCTCTCAAAAAGCTCACCCTTCGTCTGACTCTCTTCTGCAAGTGATGATTAGCTGTAGCATGCTCGGGAATGGGGTTTAGAGTCTGTGTGAGATTCCGGTGTGCCCATCACTACTGTGTAGTGAGACCCTACGTGAGTCGGTACTATCAACTCGTTCTATAAGGAACGGAGTTTGTAAGGAACCTAGGTTTTAATGGTTTAAGTTTAAGCAGTTTTGTAATCTTGTATTTGGAGAATTTGAGTTGATATCAGATTAGATGCCTTGAAGTACGTGTTAGTAAATAGGTTTTGGCAGGTTTGATGTGTTGTGGTAGGTTAACATTCCGGGAGTTCGGAGCGATGGAGCTCCGGATTTCAGGGATGTTACATGAACAGTTTTAGCTACAAGTGAAGTGATTATTTTTATGAGCATCTTAATTAGGCCAAAATTTATTGTCTGAAAGGGGTTTAGATATATCCTGCTAATTCGAGGTACAACTTGGTAACTCATCGTATCAGCTAGATCTTATGGAGGACATGGTTGTTAAGCGCATTATTGATTACTATGATACAATACCACTTCAAAAGTTTTTCTTAGTCAAATTACCTGACATTAGTGAATTTGTTAAGCGGGATTACACCTTGATAGGTATGTTGCGATGAATTTTTAATACTACATCGTATTATCACATATAAAGCAAAGATACTAACACAACTGTCTACATTTGTAGATGTTATTGGTTTGCTGATATTTTTCACGAAATGCCAAATTACAGTACTCGATGATACACCAAAGAGAAATATTGTGCTCATTGATCCAAGGTTCGTTCCTTAAGTTGCTCCTCTTACGGTTTATTGAGCTGTTTATTTTATTAATTCCATGGGGTTCTATGACAACTTCTGAGCTAAGTTTGTCTTTAAAATAAAAAGTATGACTGCAGTAAGACTTACTCTCTGGGACGAACTCGCAACTGTAGAGGGGAGGAACGTGTTTGAGAATATGACGAACAACATCACATTATTGTCACGAGTGTGTATGTTAAAGAGTACAAAGGTATACGCATATTCACTTTTACTCAAGCATAAATTTAGAATTTAGGGCAAATTACACCTATGTCCCTGAGGTTTGGGGGTAATTACACGCGAGGACACAAAGTTTCAAAATGTAACACTTATGTCCATTGACAAACGGAATACAAAATACTTAACGATTTTGACATAAAGACTCGATTCCCCCTCACTTTAAAATAAATTACCCACTTAATTTACCATTTATTCTTCCTCTCCCCACACCCAGCACCCTCCCCCCTAATTTATGTCACTTCTGCATGAACGGGGTCAAGGACAGCCCCCAATCGCCGCACCCCTGCTACTGGGGAGGAGAGAAGAGATGGAGGGGGAAGAGCGACGGCGACGTCGCCGGTGGTGGATATGTTTTGTTCGGCGAATAATAGAAGGGACTGCCGGAGGAGAAGGGGGTTGCCGGGGTGAGGGAAGGGGCTGTTGGCGGGGAAGGGGACTACCGACGGGGAGGGAAGAGGCTACCAGGGTGAAGGAAGGGGCTGTCGGCGGGGAGGGAAGAGGCTGTCGGGGTGAGGGAAGGGGCTGTCGGCAGGGAGGGAAGAGGCTGTCGGGGTGAGGGAAGGGGCTATCGGCGTGGAAGGGGACTGCCGGCTGGGAGGGAAGGGGCTGCCGGGGTGAGGGAAGGGGCTACCGGCGGGGAAGGGGACTGCCAGCGGGGAGGAAAGGGGTTGCCGGCGGGGAGGGAGGGGCTGCCGGGGGTGAGGGATTGGACCTAATTTGGAAATTAGGGTTCCAGGAAAACCCTAATTTCCAAATTAGGGTTCCAGGAAAATCCTAATTTGCAAATTAGGGTTTCAATAAAATCCTAATTGTGACTTTAAATTAATGCTTGAAATTTTAATTTTAATTTTTTAAAAATATTCAGTATATACAGTACAAGGGGTAGTATCGTCATTTTAAAAATACATATTGATGACATCATACAAAAAGTACAATTTTTGGACGGAACCCTAACGGATGGACACGGCTGATACATTTTAAAAGTGTTTGGTCACGGAATGTTACATTTTGAAACTCGTTGTCCTTGACTGTAATTATACCCTAACCTCAGGGATATAAGTGTAATTTGCCCTAGAATTTAAAAAATACGCACTACAATCTTCGAGTCTATGCATGATTAAGTCTATTGTCTAGCAGCTTCAGCAAACTGTATATCAACGTCAAACATGAAGCTAGCGACTCAATCAGCAAGTGGTAAGAAATTTTTTGGTGTACGTGACATTTTCTTTATTGAATTTATTGCTTATTATAGTTACACCTATCAATGACATAATGACTGCGGTGTGTTAGGTTTGGTGAAGATCAGCATGCAAAACAGTTGGTACACTAGAATAGAACAAATGGCTTACTTGTAGCACTCTCACGGATGATTTCAAACTCAAAGGCATACATGGATTTGGCACCAAGGACAAATGTAATGCAATTTACTAAAATTGGCACATTTCATTTCTCAATTTCCAATGGTTACTAATGGAAAAGTATAACTGTGTAGGTCAAACACTTTCGCATAATGGCATGTATTGAATTTATTGACATGGAGAATCTTAATACGATGCGTGTGTGACATGTCTTAACAAGGTGGACTACCAGGATGGCGGGGCGATATGCAGTACCTGCACTGGAAAAGAAGTACAAGTTGTAGACGTGTATGTATTAGACATTGGGTATTAACAATATGTGCAATAATATATTAGCTGAGTAATCATTGTTGGTGTTCTTAAAACAGGTACAAACTGCACATTACAGTGTCTGACAAGCCGAGTATATTCTACATTGTCCAACATAACTCCGAAACTTGAAGCACCAGGTGCATTTAATACCAACATGTCTTCCATATTTAACGAACGTCTAATGTGTTTAATATCTTAATGGTTGTAGAATTATGGAGATGACATGTTACAAGAGTACGTGGAGTTGCTTAAGGACGAGTTGTATTCATTCATAGTCTGCACACCAAGAAACGCGTATGAAAATGTATATCCTACATTTGTAGCATGAGTGCTAACGTTGAATTGGAAGGAAGAACGTGTGCATCAATGCCGACAATATTGAGCATCAATGCCGAGAAGAAACTGTTGCACAAGGACATGTAGTTCAAGAGTCAGCAAAAGGAATTTGAAAATGACGAGAAACTAAGTTCAGTTACACTTTTTGTACATGTTACCGAACTTAATATTTTGCATATTTTATTTCTAGATTTGAGTACTTTTATTATTTTATTATTATGACATCACTCTATAATATAATTTGATTAAAGGTTAGGACATGATTATATTGCCCGCACGTTGCAAGGGTGGGTTTTAGCTAGTTAGAAAAAAACATTATTGAAGGCACGTGCATTGCTGCTACTACTAATAAAAACCTCATCCGAAACGGATAAAAGCGGGAGTCCAACCAACACTTCAAAATCAATCTCATCTCTCTTCATATCTCTCTCGACTCTCTCTCTCCCTCTCTACTATGGCCACCGCTTCTGTGACGCAGCTATCCTCCATTTTCTCGACCTCAACATCAGCCTCAAAGCTCTCAACAATCAACTCACCTCCTTCACTCAAAACCCACCTCAAAACTCATGAAATTGATCACTCCGCTCTTGGAAGAAGAGGGTTCCTCAATGGAGTGGCTCTAGCACCACTCATCATGGCTCCTCCCCCTTCTTTTGCTCGAGAGGTCGAGGTCGGGTCCTACCTCCCGCCTTCGCTGTCCGACTCGTCTTTCGTCCTCTTCAAAGCCACTCCCAAAGACACTCCCGCTCTTCGCGCAGGTACATTTTAGTCAATTTCTACGATATTTCACACCCTTGTTCTCTTAAAGAAGGAGATTTTGAGCTACTTCTAGCCGTCTGGGATTCAAAGCTCCAAATGCATCTGTTTGCTAATTTTTTTGGTGACAATCTGTTGGTCTTTAGGGACGAAGGTTGATATTGAATGACCAAATTTATAGCGCATTTATTAGTTTTCTTTGCTTAATTTGTGCGCTGTTGTTTGCGATTTTATGCTAATAATTGGACGTGAAGTTCAATTTCTTTGTACCTTATTAATAGTTAACACCATCATTAGAGTGATGCATGATTCTTCTATGATTTTGGCGTCAGTGAGCTAATTGCAAGCTGTTTTTACTGTTTGGCGATTAAAAGGATCAAGCTCTCCAATTTTGGAGGGTTGAGCATTGGTGCAATGGTAAAAGGCTGCTCCATTTTAACCGGGAGATTAAGGGTTCCAAACGGCAAATCAGCCTCACCACCCTATAGATCAGCCCGCACAAAACGGTGGCGGGGGAGCATAAGCACCTGGAAGAATCTAAGGTTGGGAGCGACTTGAATAAATAAAGGCGTACCGAGTATTACCATTTGTTGACTATATCTTACACTTAATTCTGGTGTACAAAATTTTTCCTTGAAAATATCATAAGCGACAGTGAATTGTTACTTTGTACTCATCACAGCAAATGGCTACCAACTACTTGCCTTTGAAAATGACAAAGGTAAAAATAGTTCTGGTGCTAGTGTTCACTTCTCGAGACATTTCTAGGCGGCACATCTTGCATCTAATAGGGTTAGACATGGGGCCAAAAAAATGAGAGAGAGAGAGCACTGATTGATAAGCTTTGTTCTCTCGATGAGGTTGACAGCAACGGACAAGGAGGCTTTGAGGACTTGAAGGAAGAGGGAAACAAATAATTGAGTCGGAAAGGGCTTGATTTTCAAGATTTCTCTCACTTGTTACATGGATCTCTGTCCAGCTGATGAGAATGACTTCCCATGTTAGCTTGTGATGCGGTCCCATGGAGCTCCTAACTTGGGATCGCAAAAGCAAGTTTCCGAGAGAGAAATTTCACCATATGAGCAATATCCTGCTAGTAAAAATCAACCCTTCACAAACTCCGTGTTGAGCCCGCCTTTTATCGACACTACAAGATTCTTTTAGGGGCACATTTCATCATTCGTTTGCATTTTTCATTTTTCTGCTCTCGTTAGCTTCACCAAGTCTAAGTCATCATATTAGTGCCAACTTTGACTTCACCATCTTCGATATTGGTCTGCATAAGGCGTCTTTCAGCCAAACTTAAATAGAGGTCTCGGTTTCAGTGGTTCATTGACTCGAGAGTGGGAACTTTAGCGTCGGGGTTTGAGCCTCTCTCCTTGCAAGGGTCGCCCTCCGCCTAGGACCTTAGGCATGGCACCTAATCCTTTTTCAGACTCATAGCCATTGCTTGGTGATTGCCCAACTGATTGCACGATGAATGGGACGATAGGCAAGCCCATTAATGTCCATCCCATAACATCAGTTGACTTAACGACTTCTTATTTACTCTCACATTTCCTTTCAATTCACGTTTTAAGGTGTTTAGTAGAGTTTAGATACTGCTTTTTTAAGATAAGGTCTAGAGGTTACAGATGTTTAGGGTAAATACCGACACTAGCATTTATTAGAGTTCGAATACTGCTTCGTTAAGATAAGGTCTAGAGGTTGCATATGTTTAGGCTATATACCGACTCTAGCATTTGAAGAATGGCATTGAGAGCATAATGTACGTAGAAGAACACTAAAAGAATGTTCGACTTGTATTAAATTATTCAAGACTAAGGTTTCTAAGGTTTTTGCTCGTATTAGAGGAGTTGATTTCTAGATGGCTTCAGACCAAGGTTCCTAATCACATTCAGTTAGCAATAACAATCTTACTGAATGCCATCTTGTCTCTAAGTAAATGTGCCAAATTCAAACTGGATAATGCTCAACCAGGAAAGGTTGTACGATCTCAGCTCTGTTTATTTTTGTTTGCATATAGATACGAAAGTTTGGAAGGAGAGTTTACATACACCTGACTTCGTGCTCATCCATGCATCATCTGTCGTTATTGCTGCACCTTACGCCAGGATTGGCACATGAAGGTAGGACAACTTAGTAACATCTCCTGTTGGTATGATGGTATCCTATGTCAGTGTTATTTGCCCCAAAAAGAAGAAGAGAACAGAAAACGGCGAAGTGAATACATTGAAGGATTCATTTCCCTGTTTGGTGCAAAAATGAAAAAAAAGCAAAGTGAATGTGAACTTTACGGTCATCAACAGCAAAACACAATATTAGAGCTTTAGTGAGTTTTAGGATTCATGTTTCTCCGGCATACGCTTCTATTAGTGCACTTTTTCCTCTCCATGTGCAAGTTGGGGTTGCAGGGGACGAGGTATTGGACTTTGATTTGCATTAGCCAGACACTTATTTGACAGCTTAAGCTTTTGGTGCAGTCGTCTGAAAGACTTGTAGGTCGGCCAGTCCCTTGTAGGTTTGCTCATTTGATATTGTAGAAAAGCAAGAATGTGCCACTCCTTGTTGCTGATGGCAGCGTGATTCATGCTAACCACAATGTACTCCATTAGACCACAAGGGAAAATCACCTGAAAGCCAAGAAAGGCTTATTGTTGTCTAGACCAAATTATAGAGGTATTAATTAAGCTCTTTGGATCGGGATGATTGAAACATAAACCATCTCAGAAAGATTTTTATCTTATCTTCATGGCAGCTGGTTTGTGAAACACGTCTCAAGACGTTGCCTCGAATGAATAAAAGGTCATGCAACATTTTATAGTTTGTCTCCAAAAGATCCATCACATTTGCTATATAAACCTGCCTTCGTGGGGACCTGGTCACTCTTTAGCTCGAGAGCAAGGATGCTAGAATCAGAGGCTTTTTCCCTTCACATGCTCATGTGTCTATTCATGCATATACTTTAGTAGAAACCCAACATTTGGATAAACCAACTCTGGCATAGAAGGAGTTGATTTAATTTATCAAGTTATTAAACAAGGATAATAATTAGGGACTCGAGGAAGATAGGATGCACGAAATTAAGAGTGACAGTAAATTAATTCTCAGTCCTTAAATGCTTATTGGTCTCTTTTCTAGGGACATCTTCGACTGAAATGCAATTGTTTGGTAATTCCTATCAACAGGGTTTAGATCAATAAATCATCAATTGTAGCTTATTGGTTTAGGGGAATCAGCTAGAATCCTAGCTAGCTAGATCTATTTGTTTACAACAAAGAAACGTTTATGACGAGATCGAGGCATAAGAGGGACAGCCCAATGGTTTTCTTCCCCCCGTATATCCCCCAATTTCTCTTCTCCACCCCCCCGTCCTCTCAATTGGAGGAGTCACTTGGTGTTTCGAAGGGAGGAAGAAGGTTTCCTTTATCTGCCAACTAACCACAATGAATTTTCTATGGATGATTCAAAGAAACCTTGCAACAAGACCTTTGATGTCTATAGACCGCCTTATAAAGTTTGAGGACTTTTAACCAGCGTTCTGATTTATGTTGTTCGTCAATGACAGAGTGTTAATTTTTGTGATTAAGGTTTATGCCAAGTTGGAGTTTCGTTGGAGTACCTAAGAACGAGATTACGTAGGACGAAGACAGAGTACATGGGAGTTCAAGTTCAGGACGAATATGAGAAGGTTTAGTGAATATTGATGGGCGAAAGTTTGATGTTAATATTTGGTACCTTAATCAGTACTTCACAAATGAAGATGCTATTCATAGAATAAGAGTACTGCTGGATATATGGGAGAAGTGCTCCTGGAGTGTTGTGACTATAATAAGTGCATATTGATGTAGATGCTACTCATAGACGGCCGCGAAACTTAGCAATTTTCTCTGGTCACAGAATGTTGGGCTTCTAGGTAGCAATGCCTGCGTAACTGCGAAAGGATGAGCTGCATGTGTTGGGCTGCTAGGTGGATGAGCTGCCACACAAGAAAAACGAGAAATGAGGTTAGTAAAAAAAAAAGGTGCGCTACCTAAAGAACATGGGGGCAAATTGCTTGAGATGGTTCGGATGGAAGCAAAAGTAAATAGTGCCTACGGGTATCTAAAATCTGAGTTGCCATTGTATCATTGAAGAACCTAACGTGGGATGGCCCCTACCCCAAACTGTATGCTATTTAACCAGACAAAGTTCTAAAGTAGTTCGAGGCAGTTACGTAAATCCTTTTCTCTCACTCTCGTCTTTCCAATCGCATGTTCTCTGCTAAATTCCTATACAACTAAAGTCTTTC
>JAVXUO010002913.1:0-47033 GCA_033065855.1 Escallonia rubra
AGAGGTGGCAATTACATATGACATGGTTTCCAAAATTTTGACACATAATGGCTAACTTCCGAAATTGCAAAATAGCCAAAGTTTTCAATATTTACAAAATGACCCCAAAAGTTTTTAAAATTATATATATATACGCGTGTATATATGTATATATACACACACGTATATATATATATATATATATATATATATATATATATATATATATATATTACATGCGGGCATCACACTCATTCACCACACCACGCAACCCCGCCGTGGACGTGGAACATGCTTCGACCCACAATCCGGAGTGTATATCATTTCGAGGGGCTCCGCTCGTAGTGCTCCGGCATGAGGAATCTTCACAGTGGGATAGGCTCGTTACCATAGAAGCTATTGCCGCCTTCATTCTGGGGGCTCCGCTTGTAGTGCTCCGACATGAGGACCATTCGCAGCGGGATAGGCTCGCTACCACGGAAGCTATAGCTGCCTTCATTCTGGGGGGCTCCGTTCGTAGTGCTCCAGCACGAGGACCCTTCGTAGTGGGATAGGCTTGGTACCACAGACGCTAACACCACCTGGGGTGATTTGCATGGCACTAGGCACATCTGAGCTGCGACCACGTCCACTCACTTTACCGGTGATCATCGGCACCCCCAGGACGATGATCCCGGGGTCATTCCGAGACGGGAACATGTCTTTGGAGGGCATCACGCCTAGTCCGCCTGGAAGTTGGTCATAGTGACCTTCCCTCACCGCTGTCAGGTTCTCTCCGCGTCTCTCGACGCACACTTGTGGGATTCAGTAAAAGCTTGGACCGGTGGCTAGGGTAACGGGCTTACTCTGATCTTGCCGCCGCTGTGTGGTCAGTCTTCTCAGACAGGTAGATCGATGTTGTATGGGGCAGACAACGTGAATTTGGGAACCGTCAGTCCAATGGAGAATCGATATTTTTGGACCCCTAGTGACGTGTCACTCCCAGGGGATGACACGTGTCAGCTGATGACACATGCACACTTTTCCCTATATATAGTGGACTTTGGATTTCATTTTCAACAAAACTCTCTCATTTGGCAATTTTACTTTCTCACTCTAGAATCCAAATTCTCTGAAATTCTAGAGAGAGAAACATATCTGGACCCCTTGGACCCTAGCTTGGATTGTTGAATGTCGGCCCTGTACGTCTCTGCCTTGTCTCTATAGCACTACCAGCCCTCACGATCTGTCTGGGTAGCCTTTCTCTCTGCCCTTACTCCACCCTCACTGTCTCTCATTTTGTACAGCTGGCAGCTTACTCAGACTGCATCTTTTGTGGCACCTCCACGTAGGTACGAATCCACTTTCCTTGGCATCATTTTGGCGACTCTGCTGAGGAGATGAGCATCGTACTGCAGTCTGCCTGTCTTCCACACTTAGCCACCATGCCTGTGAAACGGAGAGCTACCATGATTACCAGCCAAGGCCCCAACCCTACTATGCAAGAAGAAGATCACATTGGTGACCAGGAAGAGACAAGTGCCACACGACTCCAAGATCAACCCTCAGTCACTGCACCCGATGTGCAAGTGGTTGTCAGTGCAGCCATACAACAACTTACGCCCACCATAGCCAACCTACAAAACTCATAGACCACTCTAATGGCCGCCATAATAGAAATGCAAAGATCCATGCAGACGTTGACCTCGCAGTAAGCCATTCCACCAGTCCACCCTTCAGGACCTAGGTCGGCTCTTGACGCCGCCCTGGCCCTAGTGTCGCGACCACCGCCTCCTCGAGCATCCAGATCCTTGGCGGTAGGACTCGCAACACCTTCACCCCTGTAGCTGATACATCTCCTTTTGCAGTACCACCTCACAGACCGCACGTGGATCTCAGACCAGTATTGCAATAGGTCATCCCCACCGCCACACCACCCTGTCCGGTGCCGGCGCGAAAGAATTCTGAACCTGACTCTTTCGCTCAGCTGACAGGCCATGCCCCGTACGTCAATGACATAGCCATCACAACATACCCACTCAAGTACAAGCAACCAACCTTTATGCTCTTCAACCGACGCGAGGGCAACGCCCGTGAGCATTTGAAAAGATTTGCAGGCTCGTTAGAGCAGTATGGTTCGGGGGACAGTTTGAAGTTGAGGGAGTTTCACAAGTCCCTCACATGCTTGGCTTATACTTGGTACCACCAGATCCCTGCGGGGACTGTCCATTCATGGAGCGACATGGTCTAGCTGTTCTTGGACAAGTTCCATTACGAAGCTGAACGGGTCACTATTGTTGATATTGCCGGCATACCCCAGAATCTGGGGGAGTACTTGAACAAATATTTGCACCGCTTCCATCTCAAGTGCCTCAAGTGTACGGACTTCATCAAAGATGAGACGTTAATTCCAATATGAATAAAAAAATATGAGTGATGTATACAAGGTGCATATTCAGAACTTGCAATTGAGGTCATGGGGCAACCTCAAAGAGACAGCCCACCGCACTTACGAGTCTGTCGGTCCCGTCAAGCCATGAAAGTCTCACCCACAGAATGCACTTTTTGCTACGGCAGACACATTTGAAACTCGGAACACCAGCAACTACAGCGGCGACAAGCATCAGTCACGAGAAGGGGACCGACGCCCTGACAAGAGAAGGCAGCAAAAGCCTGCCACCGAGCTGTGGGGCACTACCTCAAAGTCTGCAACGGACTGAGGGACATATTTCCAAGGAAGGTTGCTGCAGGCAACCTCAAGTTACGAAAAAATAACGATGTACACGGGCACCGTTACCCGACGCATGGTAACAACAATAGGGAGCATCAGGTTCGCATGGCTATCACCAACCATGTCGAGCCTGCCATCACCGAAGCCTCGACAGAGGCCATCCCCGCAGTCCCGCCTCATGCACCTCTGGCCAGTCAGCCTACGTCCTCTTTCGGACAAATGTCGAAGATCAAAGGTTTTTTTTTTACGAAATGAGGCTTTCACCCGCTGCTAAGACCTACCTCTCTAACTGCCTGATCGAGGTCACTACTAGCCTCGGTCCCAAATGATTTGCCGCCCAGGCCGAACTCTGACATCTCCCTTTCACTGTATTGGTTTTCTCGGATGAAGAATCACCAATGGTCGAACATCATAACCGGCCGTTGTTTTTGGAATGTACCGTTAATGGAATGGGATTTTGCCGTGCCTTGGTAGATTGTGGTGCCTTGATCAATATCATACCCCTCATCACCTTACAAAGAGCCGGCATCCCTACGCGAAAGATCATCCGTGACCCAATCAAGATCACGGGCTTCGGGCAAGGCCCCTAGTCGACACTCGACCTTATCACCATCGACCTTATGGTCGGGACTGTATGACATGACACTACATTCCATATGATAGATAATGAGTCTGAATTTCATCTCTTGCTCGGCCGACCATGGATTCATATCAACAGAGATGTTCCCTCAATGTACCATCGGTGTGTGAAACTGGTGGCCGGTCCTTTGGGACATGAGGTAGCGATCACAATCCCAGCCACCAAGGCTCCCTTTGAATGTGTCTAATCATACTTCGCCGAAGCCTCCTTCTTTACCGAACTTACCGAGGATGGTGAGAATGCCATTCACCTCCACTCGACCAGACTTGGGGGGTTTGTATGGAAACAAACCCCCCAAGTCTAAAGCCAAGAAGAACAATAAGAACAAGGCATCGACCTCAAACACACCGCCTGCTACGAAGACTAACTCCCCGCCTTCATCCCCTAACTCTAAGAAGCAAAAGGCTAAACCAAACTTCCAACGCATCGTAAAAAATGGCAAAGTGATCTATCAGTTATGACGGTGTATGGGGGCTTCAGGTGGTCCGTCATCTGACCCCCTAAACCTGACCCACCTATGGAAACCAAATGGTATTGTGCGGCCGAGCATTACCCGCCTGACCCCGAGCTTACCCCCAGTGCTGCTCCACCTTGCTACGAAGATGGCCCTCGACCGCAGGCTGAAGATCTTGAAGAAATTAACTTGGCTGACCCGGGGGAGCAACCCCAACTCACGTACATTGGCACAAAACTCACCCCGGGTCGAAGAGAGGAATTGGTTACCCTCCTTCGCGAATATCGCGATGTGCTATCATGGAGTTATAATGAGATGTTTGGTTTGGATCCTATACTTGTAACATACCATCTCAACATTACTACCGGGTCCATCCTTGTCTGACAACATCTGCGGACCTTTTGTCCCGAGCTCAAGTTAAAAATCAAGCAAGAGATAGAGTGTCTTATGTAGGCTGGCCTTATTGAGCCTATCACTCATCTTATCTGGCTGGCTAACGTCGTCCCCATACAGGAAAAGAATGGCCAAGTCTGCGTTTGTATTGACTTTCGGGACTTGAACAACGCATGCCCTAAAGACGAGTTTCTATTGCCTAACATTGACATGCTTACGGAGGCCGCTTCTAGACACGAAACCTTGTCTTTCATGGATGGTTTCACCGGCTATAACCAAATTCAGATGAATTGTGATGACTGCGCCAAGACCGCGTTCCGCACTCCCATGGGTAACTTCTGTTGGAAGGTCATGCTTTTTGGCCTCAAGAATGCGGGTGCTACATATCAACGGGCGATGACATCCATCTTCCACGACATGATACACCGTACAGTGGAAGACTATGTCGACGATCTCATTATCAAGTAAAAAAAAGAAAGTGATCACCTCACTGACCTTCGAGCAGTCTTTGATCGTTGTCGCCAGTATAACATGCAGATGAACCCGTTGAAATATGCCTTTGGAGTCTCCTTTGACAAATTCCTCGGCTTCTTGGTCAATCGAGCAGTCTTTGATCGTTGTCGCCAGTATAACTTGCAGACCTCTTGGCCTTCTTCCCCCTCCAACACTACGAACCAACCTCAGTTCAATTGCCTGGGGAGGAGACAACCCTGATCACCGACATCGATGAATTTTGGACGCTTGAGTTCGACGGCTCAGCCACCAGCAAAGGTCCTAATGGAGCACCCCTCCGGCAAGAGGGTGCCGACATAATCCTTCAGAGCCCAGATGGTGTTACCACCTCCCTATCATTCAAGCTTGCATTTCCCGTGTCTAACAATGAAGCTGAGTATGAGGCACTCGTCATTGGCCTCATGCTGGCCATCAGCATGGGGGCTAAGTCATTATGTGTGAAATGAGACTCAAACTTGATCATGAAGCAGGCTGATGGGGAGTTCGCAGTCAAGGAGCCAGCCTTGGCACCTTATCGTGCCTTGGTACAACACTTGGAAGGAAGACTTAGCCATGTCAAGTATGAACATCACAATAGGTGCCACAACAGAAATGCAGACAACTTGGCCACGATAGCGTCAAAGATAGAGCTTAATGGTGAATAGCGACATCTAACGATCATCTAGAGAACAGAACCCTGCACATCTTTGAACTTAGTACCGAAGGACACTACCACAGACGATTGGAGGCAGCCGATTATCGACCAACTCAAGGCACCATCACTTGCTTATGTCTCTACCCTCATAGACTTTTTGATGTTGGGAGATGTCTTGTACATGCGATGTCCAGGAGGCATTCTAGCTAGGTGTTTGACACTAACAGAAGCAAAGCATAAACTTCAACTCGGCCATCAGAAGTGTTGCGGCCTCGATAGTCCCCCTCTATACCGTTGCCTTCAGCGCATAGGCCTCTTTTGGCCATCCATGGCCAAGGATGCTTCTGATATTCAGTGGGATTGCCCGAATGCCTATATGCCCTAGACAATGCAGAAGCTCTTGTGATCGATGTCGAGGGTGAATGGCGCCAGCCTTTCATCCAATACTTATCATACGAGATTCTACCACCTGACTGCCACTCCGCCCAGTCTATCAAATGGAAATCAGCCATATATTTTGTGATGGAAGGCGAGTTGTTTCGTAAAGGTTTTTCGGGACACACCATGCGATGCTTGTTGGGTGCCCAGGTAGTACAAGTAATCAACGAGGTGCACAACGGGGATTGCGGTAAACATCAAGGTTCTCAAAAGCTATACACAGAATTGCTAAGGCTGGGGTATTATTGGCCGACTATGGAATCCGACTCCATCTCCCATGTCCGAGATTGTGAACCTTGCCAGCGACACGCTGACAAGATGCATACGCCGGCGTCTGACCTTCCCACGATCCTGGCCCCCTGGCCATTTCACTCTTGGGCTCTCGACCTCATCGGCCCCATACACGCACCATCCAGACGTCACACGTGGATCATGGTCGCAACTGAACGCTTTACAAAGTGGGTCGAAGCCATACCTCTACGAAGAGGCACGGGAGGCGCCATTGTTAACTTCTTACACGATCAAATCATATATCGCTTCGGCATCCCCCGGTGTATCTTATCCGACAACAGAACGCCATTCATCAATAGGGATGTTCGAGCTCTCATGGAAGGGTACAACATCAACCATGCCACATCAACTCCTTACTATCTGCAAGGCAATGGCCAAGCCGAAGCCTCCAACAAGACTCTGCTTCACATGTTGTCACGGATGGTTCATGACGCCAGTGGGTTATGGTCCAAGAAGCTAAGTCTAGCATTTTGGGCTTACAGAACTTCCAAGCACACAGCGACGAAGGCCACGCCCTTCTCCCTCGTCTACGAGGATGATGCGTGGTACCAGCCGAGATCGCAGTCCCCTCGGCCAGACTTTCCCTAAACAGCGGTCTCGAGGAAGAAGTAGCCAGAATGACAGCCCTCGAGGGCCTTGATGAATGCCGAGCCATTGCCTTGCACCGAATGAAGAAATATCATGAACAATTCATGAAAGCCTATGTGAACACAGTCAAACCACTGCCATTTGCTGAGGGCGACCTCATCTTCCAAGCCTTCAAGCATGTACGCGTCAACATGTCTGCCCCCAAGTTCACACCAAATTGGGAAGGCCCTCTCCAGGTGCATGTAGCCAGAGACAATGGTTCCTATCTCCTGCTCAACCCTGACGACAGATAGATCACGGCCCCTATCAACGGTCATTACCTGAAGAAGTATTATGCATAGTCAGTTGCGGAAGTGTTCCCCCAGCCCTACTCGTCCAAAGCATAGCACACTTGACCACGTAGCATCTTTTGTATATGCATACATGTTTCTAGACTTGTAACTTTTGTTGATTCTTACAAGTTCTTACTTTACTCATGTAATGGCATTTTGGCCCAAATACTATAAATGTAAAATCATTCATTCGCCTCAACTACTGTACGTAGTGTTTTTTTTTTTGCCATTGTTCACTAAGTCACCTGCTATGGGCGGGGAATGGGGAACAACAACGGGAAGACAACACACGCAAGTCATACAAGCACATCATAAGATAAACATCACACTACGACAGGTACTAGTTCAAAGAAATCATAAGATTGCAGTAACCATAACATAAATACAATCACAGGGTTGCAGGCCGCTACCGGGCTCCATGAATACAACTGAATGAAAGCAAACAAACTAAGGTAGCCTAGACAGCAATGCCGCAACAGGATGGGAGTTGGAAGCCTGAAGTGTCTGACACTAAGCATGCCGTCTCCATCGCTCTGCCTCTGGCCCCTCAACCTCAGTGCGCCGCCTCTGTAGGTCAGCCATCTACCTCTATAGGTTGGCCAACTGTCCGTCAATCGTGGCAAGCTCAGTAGCAATCTTGGACCCCTTTTCCTCCAATGATGTACGCTGTCTCCCCACCAGGGTCTCCCGCATGCACACCACGACTAACCTCTCCCCTGCATCATGACTCTCAGTCCTCGATCTCAAGAAGTCCGCAAACCAATCCAACTGCAGGCCCAAGGACGTAAACGACGCAAACTCCACAAGTGACTATGATATGAACTCTGGCGTCCAGCCTGCTGACGGTACCCTAGCAAACCGCACCAACCACTCCACAAATCCGTAATACACCCACCTCTGTAGCACCGGGTTCCCCACAGTAACCCCATCAAATGTCTATGGGAACCCTATCCTCACAAGCTCCGGTCGACACACCGTCTCGACAGGCAGCTGAAGACCCTCCCAAGACACCTCATCTACCTATCCACTCGAAGACCCTCTGCTCGCATCTCCGACTGCCACACCAACGTCACCCGCTGTAGGAGTCTCGGCCAATCCCGCAGTTGCCTGCGCCCCAATCATAGTTGAGTGCATCGCTAGCAGAGTAGCACCCGCATCGACAGCCGACCCTGACGATGTGTCATGAGGACGCTCCGTAACTAGCTGTATCGGCATCTCCTGTCCGGGCACTGGGACTGTACCCGCAGGCTCGGGATTCACTGATTCCCCACGGTCACCTAGACCTGGCAATTTTCTACCTGTAGCCGCGGGTCGAATCGTAACCGTTCAAAAACCCTGGGTACGGGTACCTATATACTCTACCCGTGAAATTTTGACCCATACCCGAACCAATCCGTAGTTTTTGGGTCGGCCCGGGTCGATTTTCTGGTTACATGCGGATATCCGTTTTCTAGAGTATATATAGAAAAAAAATTATGCCCTAAGTAAGCGTAGCCGTAACCCTTGCCTTCACCTTCATTTTCTTTTCTTAGTCACATTTCTCTCCCTCTCTGCCTCTCACGCCGCCGCACAAATCTGCCGCCGTAGATTTCCACTGCCCGTGACCAGACCGTGACACCATCGATCAAGGGCCGTCAGCCCGTCACTCTATCAGTCGTCACGCTTTAAGGCCGTGCGTCGTCGCCGCCGATCGAGAAGCTCTGTCAGTTTTCAGCTTCTCTACGGCTCTACGACCTCTACCTCTAGTCTTCAGTCTTCACGCCGTCGCCGTACGACACGGAACTCCACGTGGAAGGTTAGTCCGTCACTTACTCGAACACTTCCATGATCGTACTGAATTCAATTTGTCGAGTCTATGTATCCCGAACACTTCGATGATTTGTCTCAAATGGATGTTTTTGTTGAATTTGAGAAAGATGTATGATTGTATGTATATAGACTATAGTCCTCTGTTGTCCCTTAAGATTTAGTAATGGCAATTAGTATGGACAGCAACAAGATGCTAGGATTTTGTAGAATTGCTTCTTTGCCTCTTTTACCTTATCTTGTATTTTGTAGAATTTTATTTGCATTGTTTTGTTACATGTATTACTGTTGGAGTTGGACTACTGAAATTTTGATTTGGGCAGTAGGCACTACGCACTTAGGCAATATTGTTGTGATATTAATGTGGTGGATGAGAAATTATGTGTTGTGGATTTGCTGTTGGAGTGGTGGATGAGAAATTTTGATTTTGGCAGTAGGCAGTAGGACTAGGCAGTATTTTGATTTGCTATTGGAGTTGGACTACTGAAATTATTTCTTGTTATATGTATTGCTGGTGGATTTCAGGATTTGGATTTGGGCAGTAAACCACAGTCCATACCCATAGTTAATTTTTTTTAATTTTTTTGTTGTAAATTATGTATCGTTGTTCTCGCTTTTTTCTTATTCGTTGTCTCGGGCTATTGTAGAATCTATGGAATCTGTAAACAAGAATCCACCCACTGAGAATGTTGAGGTTGTTGATGTTGAAGATGAATCTCCTCAAGTTTTTACCAACCTTGATGAAGTTGCTAATGACATTAGTAATAATGTTGATGAAAGGTCTAGTAGGGGTGAAATTTGGGAAAAATTTGATATTATGGAGAAGAATAATAAACATAGGGTTGTGTGTAGGTGGTGTAAAGACAAGAGTTTTGCCATGGGGACAACTCCTGATGGAAAGCCATGCAAGGGTACCTATGGGACTTCAAATATGCATAAACGTCTTAAGGTTTGTAGTGTGTACTAGAAAGAATTTATGGACGTAAAACAGATGCATTTAGATCATTCTTTGAAATTGAGGTCCATAAAGATTTCTCAAGATGTTTATTGTGAAAAAATGGTTGTTGCAATGATGAAGCATAACTATCCTTTCTTGGTTGCTGAACATGAGGGTCTTAGGGACGTTCACAGTTATTTCAATCCGGAGGTCAAGCATTATTCTCGTAATACTGCAAAAACCGATTGCATGAAAATCTCGTTGAGTCAGAAAGACATGCTTAAGCTTGCTTTGGGTAGAATTAGAGGTAAGCTATGTCTTACGGTAGATGTGTGGACTTCTATTAGATATGAGGGATATCTTTGCTTGACTGCAAACTTTGTTGATGAAAATTGAAAATTGCATAGTAGGATTCTTAATTTTTCCCATTTTACTCCGCCATATTCTGGTAAATTGTTGTGTGACAAAGCATATGAGTTTTTAAAGGATTGGGGAATTGAGAAAAAAATGTTTTCGATTACTTTAGATAATGCCACTAGTTGTGATAACATGCAAGAACATTTGAAGAATAGATTGCTAGTCAACAAAGTCTTGGTGAGTAACGGGGATTATTTTCACATACGATGTTCGGCTCATATCTTGAACCTCATTGTTCAAGACCGGTTGAAAGTTACTAATGATGCTATTTACAAGATTAGGGAGAGCATTAAGCATGTGAATAGGATCCGAGGGTAGGATAATAAAGTTTGCCCAATGTTGTGAGCAAATTGGTGTGGCAACTTCGATGGATTTGTGCATGGATGTTCCAACTCGTTGGAACTCTACTTTCTTTGTGCTAGAGTGTGTAATTAAATTTTGGTTAGCATGTGTGAATTAGTCCCTCATTGAACCTAGCTACAAGTATTGTTCTACCAGTGAAGAATGGGATAGAGGGGCTAAAATTGCAAAGTTTTTGGCCACATTTGCTGTGATGACCAATCTTGTGTCCAGGACTGAGTACGTAATATCAAATCTGTATTTTAATTCGGTGTGGAGAATTCAGTTGCGTATAATGGAAGAGATGGAAAATGAGGATCTAGTTTTGAGAACCATGGACATGGAAATGTACTCTAAGTTTTTAAAGTATTAGTAGTCTTATAGTACTATCCTAGCTATAGCAACAGTGCTTGATCCTCGCTACAAGTTGGGATATGTGGAATATTGCTATAAAAAGATTGATGCGGGTGAAGGGGAATATAAGGCAAAAGAGCTCAAAAAGAAGATCGAGAAGCTCTACGAAGAATATGCTGCTCAAAATTCCGTAGTTCCAAAAGATAAAGCTTCAGTTGGTACACGTGTCATTTATGTGGAAGAAGATGAGGCCGAAGTAAGTTATTTCCTTTTTATGTTGGTGTTTCTTGTTTATTTGTTTATATTTTTTGTGCAATACATTTGTCATTTTAAAAATGTAGGAGTGCTTTAAAAATGGACGACTTGAGGCTAAGAAGAAGTCGGATTTGGATCTTTATTTGGAGGAGCCAACATATGATCGCATGGAATATGCATATTTGGATGTGTTGGAGTATTGGAAAGACAATCGGTCTATATATACTATTCTTTCTAATATGGCACGTGACATTATGAGCATTCCAATAACCATTGTTGCCTCCGAATCGGCTTTTAGTATTGGAACAAAAGTTCTTTCAAAAGTTTGAAGTTCACTTACTCCAGATAATGCCCAAGCTTTGGTTTGCGGACTTAATTGGTTGTATGGTTATGCAATTCAAAGTAAGTTATTATTTTTAAAGCATTAGAATATGAAGTTTATTTATGTGTTTTGGGATTTAGTTTAATCTTATTTGCTTAAATGTAGGTGACGAGCCGGAGGATAGTGAACTTATGTTACCTTTGCCTATCAATGTGAACATGGATGGTTCGTTGGACTTGGATGCAAGAAGCTTAATGGATATTTGAAGACTTGGAGTTTTAGTAGATGCTGATGGAATTGAAGACTTTAATTTCAGTGAATTTATGCATGTAATGATGTAATTGTTATTTAAAGTTTACTTGTTTTATTTTGGATTGTGGTGGGGATTGGGGAATAGGGTTAGATGCTTGCAATTGTTCTTGTGGTATTTAACAATTAACATGCTAGTAAGTAGTAAGGAGTAAGTATTTAGTAATAACTAAGTAGGAGACTATGAGTTCTATTTGTCGTAACTTTTAGTTTTTGATAAGCTGAAAAGTAAAAATTATTTTTACAACTACCAAAGTCCAAAGACATGAAATGTGTTGCAAAAAATAAGCAAAAGAAACAAAAAGAAAAAAAATATGAAGCAAGCAGTAACAAGCACTCCAACAGAATGACTGAATGAGTATTAGTGTATTACAATCTGTTTGTTTTTTTTAAAAAAAAAATTGGTATTTACCCGTGGGTAATACCCTACCCGTAAGGGTCGGTTACAGACCCAGGAAAAAGTTACCCCAAAAAACCGGCTAAAAATTATCCGATTCGATTTTACCCATATCCGACCGGTTTTTATCCGTATCCGACCGGTTTACCCGTTTGCCAGGTCTACGGTCACCTGCCACGACATCTGTCTCCATGCCCATCCACCGGTCCCCGTCGGCATCAAACATCGACATATCGCCCATAGGTCCGCCATATAACGCCTCCATCGTCTCCGTCACGAAAGGCTATGGACTCGATTGTCTCGCCGGCACTGCAACATCCTCCACAGCCTCGGTCTCCTCCACCACATCCTCCGCTGCCTTTGTCTCCTCCACAATATCATCCGTAGCCTCGGTCGCCGTCATCCCGGCACCCAGTATATCGCCCTCGGCTGCCATAGCCTCCTCTGCCTCGGCCTCTGAGCACGGTTCGCTACCCTTCTCACCGGCTACATTATCAAGCTCCTGTCAACACAATCATAAATCAACACACACACACACACACACACACACACACACACACACACACACACACACACACATATATATATATATATATATGAGCATCAGGCACATGCAAACTGCAAACTGGAACTGATAAACACAAGAATAATGGCTAACCTCAGAGTCTGACTCATCTACAACATCGCGTGGCCTCTTCGACCCTGATACGCGTGGGGCTGATGTGCCCGAGCCCGCCTGTCGAGCAGTATCAATCATCTCGACCCATAACGACGACATGGGACCTTTGCCGGCCCCCGGCACCCTCGGCACATGGACAACTGGCTCCTCTCCAATGTCACCCCCTGGGCATTGTCATCAGGCCCCCTAGTACCCCATCTCTCTTAGAGCTCGCAACGGAGCTCCCGGTAACTAGCGCTGGTATCCCACGCATTTTAGCAACTGATGCCGATATCAGGCTCAATGCTCTGTCACCCGCAAAAACATCAACACACCGACGTGTGCCCGATGGCTGTGCCAACCACTCTACGTAGCTATCTCACAGCCTCTCCTACCACCGTGCGTACTCTACTGTCACCACCCCCAATGACTCCGTACCAGGCCGCCTCCACTCTGTCGTCGGTGCCGGCCACTAGCAGACTCTGTCATAGCATGTATACTCGAAAGTGGCCACCACACTCCAGGGGCTACCATACCCACATGGGGCTCTAAGTCATAACCGAAGGCCAACGAAAGGTGGTCCGGGCTGTACCTCACAACATAGTACCGATTCTCGGTGGGCTTCCCACCATCATTTGTCATAATAGGAAGCCACCCCGGGAAATATGCCGCAAGCATTATAAGCTGTCCCGGTACCAGATCCTCTCTCCTGGTCAGCGTCGTCATGATATCATGTACGTGCAACCATGGTGGCACCCCATATGATGAATGCATATCCATGTACGACCATGACAAGCACGCATCCCGCCTATCCAAAACCTGCGCCATAGGACACTCCGGCCTCCTAATGCCCGCCCATGCATACGCTTGCGCCCCGCTGGACCACATAATAACCTCTTGTGACCTGCCTTGCCGTGTCACAGTACCCATCGTAGGCGACAAATGCTCGAGAGGGTATCCTGTCAGCCGATACTTGGGATAACACTCATATAAAAATATCGTTGCAGGAACATCCAGTCCACGTATGTCACCACCTGATGTCGGCCATATGACCGCTTCACGTCATTCACGAACTGATCCAAACGTGAGTACAGGGTGCCCAGATACACGGGAGCCAGCCCGACGCGTCTACCCTGCACCATCCGAATAGCAAGCGGGAACACCCTAGGGGCAATGTCATCCTTAGGTGTCCCCTCAAATACAAACCTACAAGTACAGACCGACAACATATATCAAACTCTCATCCTATAGTGCAACGCATGGCAGAGTAAAGCATTATTAACTACACAGTTTTTCTACGTACAAGTCCAACCTATTCTACATGGCAAGGGTAACATGTAACATATACAACAATAAAAGCATAGCGACAGTACGAACTTACATTGACAAGAACATGGCTAAGAAGGCCACCATCTCGTACCTCTCCTTGCCATGGTACGGCCCCGTCATAAAGTCAGCCAAAGTGGCCCTTTTATGCCACGTCTTCACCTATGCCGCACCAAAGAAATGCTTGATCCACCTACCGTATGTCTCCTTTCGGTGCCTCTTCCGGTGCCTCCCCACTTAGCCGGGTCCCTCAAGCATCCTGATCCCCGTGCATGGGTAGGCTCGTCAGCATCATAACATCCAGTAATGTCGGGCCAATCTCTCCAAACTCTGTCACGAACGTATGTGACTGTGTGCTCCACCACGACAGTAGCAGGGTCATACCCGATGTATCCCTATAGAGCTCCAGTCCCCTCACAGTAATGTCTATGGCTGGTAGCAACCTGAGTGGCCGCAACATCTCTGCCTGCTCCGCTGACTCCACCATGTACTCACATCAGAAGTCCCACCCTATCGGCATCGCACTATGGCCCTTGAACACCATAGGCAACCAGGGCATATCCTATATCTCTGCTAACAGGGCCGATATGTATCTCGGCGACTTGATATGCGCCTCCTCCCAGCTCGGCATGCGAACATAAGGTGACCGTACCCGCGACTCCTTTTCCATCGATGGACCACCCCACGACGTAGTAAAGGCCCCATCAGCCACCCGGATGGACAACTCCCTCCACATCCCCCTTCACCCCCAACCTGGTGTACAAGGCACAACCCCCTTCACCCCCAATAGAGTGTTCGTTTTGCTCGACTCCGGATCAAACGTCCTCACCTCTCCATCATCAAATGTCAATGGCACTCCCGACCCCCCGGTCGGTGAAGGCACAACATCATCTACCGGCAGTGCCTGCACGGGTGCGGTCATCGTGCCCCGTGGCGGTCGTGATGCGCTAATCGCCGCACCTCGCGGCCTCGCCCACTGCTTCTACCTCACTTTTTTCACCACCGGCGCCGGCTCAGCATGCGTGGCCCTGACCCTCTGCTCGGCCACTACTCCGGCCGACCCACCCCTACCAAGGTCGTGACCCACCCCAGTCGACCCCCCATGGGCGACCGACCCCCCTCGCCTACCAATGGCCCCTTCGGCTCTTCCTTCCCCCATTTCCCCTCTCCTCCCATTCTCTTTCCCCTTCTCTTTGTCCCCACCACCAACTATGGCCACCAAAGCACCACCACCTGCCTACCCACTCCCACTGAGGTCGCGACCCACCCTGGCTGACCCCCTATGGGAGGCCGACCCCCTTCCCCTTTCTTTCTCCTTCTCCCTCATTCCCCTTCCCCTTCCCCCCGACACCGCCCACACCCATAGACCTCCCACGGGTGGCCGACCCACCTTGGGTAGCCGACCCCCTCCCCTTTCCCCCCTTCTCCCGCCCTTTCTGCCTCCCCCTTTCCCTTTCCTTTCCTCCCTTTTCCCTCCCCTCCACACCCGTTACCGTTGCCGACCCCCTTGGGGCGACTGACCCACCATGCCTGCCGACACCTTCTCCCCGCCGGCCCTCAGCCTTTCTTTCTTCTCTTTCCTTTGCCATTATTTCTTCTCTTCTTTCTCCTTTCTTCTTCTTCTCTCTCTCTCTGTCTCTCCCTTCTAAGTCTTGAAAGAAGAAATGAGTCTTGTGAAAGACTTATCCCCCCTCTCTTTATATATGCGTGGGCCAAGATTAAATCTTGGCCACTCATTTGAAATTCAAACCAAAAGGTTTTCCCTCCAAAATTCAACAACTTTTTTTTCAAACGGATTATCCCATTTTCGCGCTATCTTCATTTTTCACGCTATCTTGGCTAGAAACGATCTCACAAAATTTTTCGACAACTCTTTTTATCACTACCAACACAAATTTCACGCATTCCCATTTTGCGACGCAGCTTCCATTATAGCGCTACCATGCTCTTTTTGCGCTACGCTACTACAAACATATCTCATGCTTTTCGCTGTTATTCTTTTCGGCTATATATAGAGATGTCAAAGGGCCGGGCTTGGGCATGCGCAGCCCAAGCCCATCGGGCCTGCTGGGGGGCCGGGCCAGTGGGGCTGCCAACCGGGCCGGGCCGGGCCTGCCGAAGGGAAACCTAGGCCCAGTCCAGGCCCTGGCCCTAGGCCCAATATCTAGGGCCGAGCTTGGGCCGGGCCCGGGCCCAATTTTTTTTTTCTTTTCTTGTTATTCAATTTTAAATTCCATCTCTAACCTCCAGGCAATATTCACAATTTAACGAACCTAATCTTTATCCTTTTATTTCATTATAAGTAATATACATATGTATGTATGTATATAATAATAATATTTGTTAGCCATTATATTTTTTATTATATGTTAAATATTTTCATACTCTTCTTTGTTAGCTTTATTAATAAAATATTGAAATGTAATAATTTATATTTAAACATAATAAATGTGTTCATAGGCCCTCCTCCTTTTATCCGGGCTTGGACCGGCTGCTTGTAAACAAACAGGCGAAGTTACCTATTTTTTTATATATACGAAAAAATATATATCTTGCTTGTAAAAAATTATTTTATATATATAGAAAAAAGGTATATTTTGTGAAAAAATTTATTCTTAAAACTTTAACAATCAAAATAATAATGCATGTCTATCCAAAATATCAGCAATCAAAGATCAAGAAATCTGCAACGTCAACCAAAAGGATCAAAAGAGGAAAATAAAAACAAATTACCTAATCATCCGGAAGTATTTCAATATCCGAGTCACTGCTCTTCCTATCATCAATCGGTTTATCTTGCTCGCGGTAATTCGCATCAAGATAATCCTTCCAACATACACATAGCTCGAGCGACTCGGGGTTAAGACGACTCCTCCTGTCATCCAAAACCCTCCCGCTTGCTGAAAATGCCGACTCTGAAGCAACCGTGGAGGCTTGCACTGGCAGTACATCCCGTGCAATTTGGGATAAAGTTTTATATATGTTTTGATTTTGTTTCCAAAAATTTAACAAATTAAAATTAACCTGTTCTTGCCTTGATAAATCAGAATAATGATCAGTATTTGAATATACACCAATCTCATTAAAAGAGGAAAAATTATACGAACCTCCCGAATTAGAAGTACCTTCACCTGGTAGTTGTCTTGCTACTAGATGTTCAAAGCCTTGAAGGTATGGCGCATAATACCTCTCAGCAGTGGATGATGATGTAGCTCGCCCGCGCACGTCAGCAGAATTACGATAGAGGTTGAACAAGTCCTCAAACCTCTTGCTCACTTTTGCTGTGAGCAAGGTTGTGTCCTCTGCTGTGTAGTGCATTAATTTCGATATCTCTTGTATCGAGGCGTTCACGCCATGCAACTTTAACCTAGGATCTAAACAAGTAGCCACAGTAAAAATAGCAGGCAGTTTACTCCAATATTTATTAAATTTTTGATCCATCACTTGTACTATTTCCCTAAAGGGTCCTATATATCTCCATTTTGTTAACATTGTAGCCATCTTCAGAATTTCTATTACAGCGAGAGGAGAGGTGGGATAGTACGTACCAGACAATAAATTGGTAGACGTGTAGAATACCTCCAAAAATTCAGCTAGGTATGTGGCCATCTGCCATTCCTCTTGAGTTGGCAAGCCGGCTGGGAACTGGGTTAGTAGAAAATGCGTGTAGACTTCTCGGTATGCCAGAATGTGTAAAAGCATGTGGTATGTAGAGTTCCACCTGTGGACCACATCTGTAACTGCTCTCCTGCGAGGCATATTATATTGAACACACAACGTTTTAAATTGTTGTGTTCTCAAACTCGAGCCATTAACATACGCTGTCATACCCCTCAGTTTGAGCAGAATATCTCCTGCAGCAGCTAAACCATCTTGAACAATTAAATTAATAATGTGACAAACACAACGAACATGAAATACTTCACCATGAAGTACAGGTTGAAGCGTCTCCTTTAAAGCTGCAACAGCAGCTTTATTATTAGAAGCATTATCAAAACTAACACTCATAATCTTATCCTTATTTTTAAATGTGTTGCATGCTTTTAATATAAGAGTAGCAATGTTCATTCCATCGTGCGGATAAGGGAAGTGCTCGAAAGCGATGATTCTCTTGTGCATAACCCAATCTGCATCAATCCAATGAGCGGTTACACAAGAATAACTAACAAAAGTATAAGGAGATTGCCAAATATCAGAAGTAAGACTAACTTTACCGTCAAATTTATCGAAATAATCGATAAGGCGTGCTTTAGCAGCCTTGTACTGTCGGAGTGCATCGGATCTAGTTGTGTTTCTAGTAACCTTTTTGTACAAAGGTTGGACGTATGTGTTCATATATCTAGAGTACTTAGGATTATCGGCAAAAGAAAAAGGTTGTTCATCATGAATAACAAATTCAGCGAGACCGTCTCTTTGCTCTCGCTGATTATAGACAAATAACTTACCGTCAAAAGATAACTGCGTTTGGGTAGTCTCGACGTGGCCTTGTCGCGGTGCACACCGAGGGTAATGCCTGTTAAGATGTCCATTACCACTACCAGTCGAAAATAATTTAAGACAGTACTTACATCGAGCTTTTCGGGTGTCGTCCACCGTAACTACGTCGAAATGATTCCAACACTCGGCTTTCTTCTTTTTCCCCTTCTGGACTTCTGGCACGTTATCGGAGGCATTGCTCGGCCCTTCTTCATCATGACCAGGCATAGGGTTGAGATTATGCCACTGAGTAGTAGCTTCGCCAACCGAGCTGCGTCCTTGACTATAATGCGGGGGGTCTTCATCAGGCGTGTATTCAAAATCTGGAATGTTTTGATTGAACTCCCAATTGGCTTGAGTATCTATCATAGAGCCTGTACTCATTCGTCCACGAACGAATGGTTGTGTTGGTGCTTGGATTGGTGTTTGTAATGGCCGTGGCGCTGGCGCTTCTGCTGGTGGTGGTGCTTGCGATGATGATTTCTTTCGTGATGACGTTACACGCCTCATTTTCTTCAATATTCCAGCCATATTTCACGCTAAAATTTGTAAAAGTAACTAAATACACAAGTATAAGAGTAGTAATAAGAAATAACAATTAAAAGAATGAACGAGTAACAAATATTAGAGAGTTAGTAATTAAAAAGAATTTAGCAAGACTAGTAATTAATAAACAAGAGTACTAATTAGTAAATACTAGTAGTAATTAAAAGAATGAACGAGTAACAAATATTAGAGAGTTAGTAATTAAAAAGAATTTAGCAAGACTAGTAATTAATAAACAAGAGTACTAATTAGTAAATACTAGTAGTAATTAGCAAGAGTAGTAATTGGAGAGGAAAATAGTAGCAAAGCTTGTTGTGAGAATAAGAAGAGAGTAAGAAGATTGGTGTGAAAAATTAGAGAGAAATGGTGTGAATTTATAGATTTTAGAAACTTCACAAAAGACCAAAATACCCCTACAAACTATCCGTTTATAGTTGTTGGGGAGGGTAAAAGTGTAAAGGAGTTGAAAAATATAGGTTAGACTAAAATACCCCCCAAACTAGCCGTTATATAGCTGTTGGGGGGGTAAAAGTGGAAGTTTGGAAAAGGGGGAGAAGAAAGGGGGGGAAAAGCAAAAGATTCAAAAAATGTGGGGCCAAAATCGGGCCAAAACCGGGCCGCAGACCGGGCCAGGTAACCGGGCCGAAACCGGGCCGAAACCGGGCCGTGCCGGGCCGGGCTGTTTTCCAGATTTTTCAGGCCTGGTCCAGGCCCAGGCCCTATGTGTGCGGGCCTCTACTGTTCATCCACAGGGCCGGGCCAGCCCGGGCCAGAACCGGGCCGGGTCGGGCCAGCCCGCGGGCCGCCCGGCCCGTTTGACACCTCTAGCTATATATCAACTTCGCACAAAAAAAAAAACTTTTTTACCCAACAACGTTTATGCGTGTGGCGCCCGCTCAGGTTGCCCCTCCGCGCACACCACACGCATGAGGCTTATGTTTCCAACCTATTCTGGTCGCACCCAAGGCCACCATGGGTCCCGTTTTGCGCGACACATCACATATTCAACGGTCAGTTTTTCAACGCTATCAACTGGTCAAAATGCGCACGCTCAAGTCACGTGCATTTTACATTGACTTTTTGTGACAATGCATGACTAAAATTATCTCTGTCGCCAACGTAGCGACTTTGGTACCACCAACACTTAGAAATTGTACAAACATGGACTTAGCGCACATCCCCCCTTAAGGGGGTCGACCACCTCCCTTAAAGGAGGGGTCGACCACCTCCTTAAAGGGGTGTCGGCTACTCCCTTTAGGAGGGGGTCGGCCACCTCCCTTTAAGGGGGGGTCAGCGACCTCCTTAAAGAGAGGGAGGGGTCGGGGTCGGCCACCCTCCTTAAAGGGGGGGGGGGGGCTGCTGACACCTTTTTCCCTTAGACATGCGAACACACTATGTCCGTGATGCTCACCCATCGCCCGGGACCATACGAAGCTTATCGTTGCCTATGTGCCGTCGCCGTGAAAACTGTCGCTCACAGTAACGTATTGTCGCCGCGCTCGCGCACCGACTTCGTGACCTCGGTCACCTCCGCGCCGTCCACGGGACACTCCGCCGCGCCCATGCGTCGCGCTGCTGATACAGTCGTGCCCCTTGGATCTCTGTCACAATACCATGCCCTCGGGAGCATACACACTTCACCGCGCCCATGCGCCACTTTCATGACATGTGCCCCCAGCACCAGGTATCGTCTCCCGACAGACGTAGCCGCGCCCATGCGCCACTTCCATGACATGTGCCCCTGAGACAAGGTATTATCTCGAGGTCGCCACGCCCATGCGCCATAATCATGTTACATGCCCCCAGGCATCACACTCATTCACCACAACACCCCCCCCCCCCCCGCCGTGGACGTGGAACATGCTTCAACCCATTCTCTGAAGTGTACCGCATTCCGAGGGGCTCCGCTCGTAGTGCTCCGACACGAGGACCCTTCTCAGCAGGATAGGCTCGCTACTCATAGTGCTCTGGCATGAGGACCATTCGCAACGGAATAGGCTCGCTACCATGGAAGCTATCGCCACCTTCATTCCGGGGGGTTCCATTCGTAGTGCTCTAGCACGACACGAAGACCCTTCGCAGCGAGATAGGCTCACTACTGCAGAAGCTATCACCGCCTGGGGTGACTTGCATGACACTAGGCACGTCTGAGCTACGACCACGTCCACTCACATTACCGGTGATCATTGGTGCCCCCACGACGATGACCTCTGGATCACTCCGAGACAGGAACAGATCTTTAGAGGGAATCACGCCTAGTCTGCCTGGCAGTTGGTCACATGGACCTTCTCTCACCGCTATCAGGTTCTCTCTACGTCTCTCGACGCACACTTGTGGGATTCAGTAAGGGCTTGGACCGGTGACTAGGGCAACGGGCTTACTCTGATCATGCCGCCGCTGTGTGGTCAGTCTTCTCAGACAGGTAGAGCGGGGCTGTGTCAGGCAGACATCACGAATTTGGAAACCGACAGTCCAACGGAGAATCGATATTATTGGACCCTTGGTGCCGTGTCACCCCCAGAGGATGACACGTGTCAACTGATGACACGTGTCAGCTGATGACACGTGTCAGCTGATGACACATGCACACTTTTCTCTATAAATAGTGGACTTTGAATTTTATTTTTAACAGAACTCTTTCATTTGACAATTTCACTTTCTCACTCCAGAATCCAAATTCTCTAAAATTCTAGAGAGAGAAACATATTTGGACCCCTGACATTAGACCCCTGACGTTGGACCCTGACTTGGACCATAGCTTGGATTGTTGACTGCCGACCCTATTTGTCTCTGCCTTGTCTCCACAGCACTGCCAGCCCTCACGGCCTGTTTGGGGAGCCTTGTTCTCTGCCTTTACTCCACCCTCACTGTCTCTCATTTTGTACCGCTGACAGCTGACTCAGACTGCATCCTTTGTGACACCTCCACGTAAGTACGAACCCACTTTCCTTGGCATCAAAGTGTCTGAAGCAAAGAAGGCATATGTTGCCGCAGATAAAAAAATCAAGGACTTCGCCGAATTAGGTAAATGCCCAGAATGATGCACAACTACGACAATTCAAGATTTCTATGATTTGATCATTCTTTCCCTTCAAGGCTTTACGATAGATTAATGAATTTGCAAACAACAACTGACTAACTGGGAGGGAGGAGTTGTTGAGGTTGATTTTTACCCCCACTAAGTTGACATCTCGTTTCAACTTTAATTATGATAAATCTTCAATAACCGAAAAAAGTAAAGCACGAGACAAGAGATAGGCTTGGCGTGTACCATGAGAAGGTGGAATAAAGTCCTTTGGTTCGCTATGAAGCAGCATTAAGTAAGTCATCACAGTGGCAACTCACGCTTTAATCCATCTGCTCCAAGCCTAAAAAAAACCTAATTTTCGTTTAGCCGTTTCTAAGAAACACCAGTCCACATTATAAGAACATTGCTCAGGTCAAGCTTCACATGTTGTCGGGAACTTGTCATCCACCAACAAAAGCCCTTTTGGATCCCTAAGGAATCTTAGACAGATCTGAACTGTTCATCGGGCAAGTAACTATCGGAATCAACAAATGTTGGTATGACTAATGTCTCGTAGAAGCTTACCAGTATGGTGAAAACAGCACGGTGCATGGCAAATATGTGCCTTAGTAATTTCGCAATAGGTTTGGTACAAGCACGCCGTCATTCTGTTAGGCACATGAGCTTTGGATGTTTTGGTTTGAAAAAACTTACTGCTCGAACTTCAACATCACCAAAAGATTTTATTAAGTTTCCGTTTATAGCCAAGATAACATCACATTTAACCGAATTCTGGACTTTTGACATCTTCTGCGGTCTAGAAGAAGTAAAAATCTCTTGGAAATAATCAAAAGCAATATTAGAAAGATATTGTTAGCCTTCCATCTATATCCATCAATCTTTATTTTGTAATCCCATGAATCTACAATTGGAGGCATCTCTTCATGTTCTTGCCATGATTGCAATTCTGCTCATCGAGTTTTACATATCTCGTCAACCGTTCTTTTCCTATTACATAACTTATATTACAAATGGCCAAAATGGTGCCACTCACTTCCAATGGTGGAACCTTTAGGGTGCACGATTGTCCAACCCTTACATGACATGACATATGTGTATATATATATATATATATATATATATGGGAGCTGATCCGTTGATAGCGCTAGCAAAATAGGAGATTTTGCTAGCTCAATCTGGCCTTGTCAGACGTCCACGACACTGTGTCGCAGACATGAGTTTTTACCAGATTGCCCATCCCATCTCATCCGCTACACAGTGTAGCGGACAACTGACAGGCAACTGACAACCGTCAGTCAAAAAGTTGTCCGCTACACTGTGTAGCGATAACTTTTTCCCTGACGGTGGTCAAGTCATCCACATCCTCCCTGACAGTTGTCACATCAGTCTTGTCCCCCCACGACTGTTACGACTGTTACTTTGTCTTATCTCACCATCCGCTACACAGTGTAGCGGACGGGTTTTAAATAAATACTAAATAAATTATGTCCGCTACACAGTGTAGCGGACGGACTTTACTGTCCGCCATAATATTGATGCCAAGGAAAGTGGGTTCGTACTTACGTGGAGGTGCCACAAAGGCTGCAGTCCGAGTCAGCTTCCAAGTATGTAAAGTGAGAGACAGCAAGGGTGGAACAAGGGCAGAGACCAAGGGCTTCCCAGACAGAGCTTGAGGGTGGCAGTGCTGCGAGGGCGATAGCGCAGGATGAATATACGACGACAGTCACAGTCCGATGCTTAGGTCCAAAGTCAGGGTCATGTATGTTTCTCTCTCTAGGATTCTAGAGTGAGAAAGTGAAAATGTGAGAGTGAAGAAGAAGTCCAAATCCGTTATCCTCTTCTAATGAATTCTCAAGACCTCTATTTATAGAGATTGAGATGATGATGTCATTAACCGACACGTGGCGCTCCCCGGGAGTGACACGTCACCGGGGGGTCCACGAGTGCCGGTGCTCCATGGACTGTCAGATCGCATATTCAACCGGCCTGCCCCGCACAGCATCGCTCTGTCTGTCTGGAAAGACTGGCTCCCACCGCATCGGTGTGGCCAGAGAACCCCCTTGATCTAGCCTCCAATCCAAGCCCTTGCGGAGTCCCACAGGCCTGGCAGCGGTGGGGAAGACCCGACGCCCAACTGCCAGGTGAACTAGGCGCGATGCCCTCCGAAGACCTGCTCCCGTCTCGGAGTGACCCGGGGGTCATAGTCCCTAGGGGTGCCGACGCAAGCCCCCAGTGCCGGAGCACGTAGGCCAGTCACGCAGGCACCCTGACGGAGATAGTGTCCCGGAGGAGTCGTCTATTCCGCAGGCCAAGGTAGCATCCCGGAGGAGCCGTCTACCCGGCCGGCCAAGGTAGCATCCCGGAGGAGCCGTCTACCTGGCGGAAGGGGAGTTGAAGAGCTCCCTGGCAGAGATAGTGTCCCGGAGGAGTCGCCTATCCCTGCGGGTGAGTCCTTATGCCGGAGCACTTGGAGCGAGTCAAGGTAGCATCCCGGAGGAGCCGTCTACCCGACTGGCCGAGGTAGCATCCCGGAGGAGCCGTCTACCTGGCGGAAGGGGAGTTGAAGAGCTCCCTGGCAGAGATAGTGTCCCGGAGGAGTCGCCTATCCCCGCGGGTGAGTCCTTATGCCGGAGCACTCGGAGCATGTCAAGGTAGCATCCCGGAGGAGCCGTCTACCCGACTGGCCGAGGTAGCATCCCGGAGGAGCCGTCTACCTGGCGGAAGGGGAGTTGAAGAGCTCCCTGGCAGAGATAGTGTCCCGGAGGAGTCGCCTATCCCCGCGGATGATGTACACTCCGGAGAGTGGGTTGAAGCATGTTCCATGACCAAGGCAAGGTGTGCATGGTGTGATGAAAGAGTGTGGTGCCCGGGGGCATGATGACATGATTGTGGCGCATGGGCGCGATGAAGTGAGTAAGGTGCCGGGAGCATGTCCATGTCAATGGCGCGGCGCATGGGCGCGACGGAGTGCGTAAGGTGCCGGGGGCATGTTTGTGTCAATGGTGGCGCATGGGCGCGACAGAGTGCGTAAGGTGCCGGGGGCACGTTGGTGTCAATGGTGGCGCATGGGCGCGACATAGTGCGTATAGTGCCGGGGGCACGGTAGTGTGACAGAGAGCCTGGGGGCACGGCTGTATCAGCGGCGCGGCGCACGGGCGCGGCGAAGTGTTGGAGTGTGACGCCCGGACGTCGGTGACGGGGGTCACGGAGACGACGTCCGGGCGACGGATGATGAGCGTTGTGGAGTTGTGTCTGGGCGACGGGGTCGCGGAGTTGTGTCCGGGCGACGGGGGTCGCAGAGTTGTGTCCGGGCGACGGGGTCGCGGAGTTGTGTCCGGGCGACGGGGGTCGCGGAGTTGATAGACGACGGAAGTTGCGAAGTTGATGGACGACGGACGACGGACGTCGTGAAGTTGATGTACGAACGGACGTCGGGAGGTTGTTGCACGATGGACGTCTCGAGGTTGATGTACGAACATCCGTAAGGTGATGCACGACGGACGTCGCGAGGTTGATGTACGAACGTCCGTAAGGTGATGCACGACGGACGTCGCGAGGTTGATGTACGAACGTCCGTAAGGTGATGCACGACGGACGTCGCGAGGTTGACGTACGAACGTCCGTAAGGTGATGCACGACGGACGTCGCGAGGTTGATGTACGAACGTCCGTAAACATCGCGGAGGTGCAAAGACTCGGGAAAACAAGTGCGCGCAGGAGGGAAGGCCATAGGCCAAACATTGGGGGGAAGGCCAAGGCCACCACCCCTGGGGAGGCCGAGGCCGACCCCTTGGTGAGGCCGAGGCCGACCCTAGGGGGTGGCCAAGGTAAAAGGCCAACTCCCATGAAGGGAGGCCAAGGCCACTCCCCCCTTCGATGAACTTCGGGCGCGCCGACGGTAGGTGTTTTGATAAGCAATGACGAATCCGAAAGTTGTGTTGCGACGGGCATGCTACCAAGAATCGTACCCACATGATGAACAAGGTGCCAGAGTCATGTACAAAACGTACGAAACGAAAAAAGTGCAAAAAGGACTTTGCGCGAAGAGTGAAGAGCCAGGGGGGAAAGGCCAAGGCCAAACCTCCTTGGGCAAGTGTCATGGCGCATCGACGGACAACGTGCGAAGGGCGATGCGGCGTCGCACGATGATGAGTTTCTTGGCGATGAAGTCGCGTAGAAGAAGTAAGAAGTGCACGTGACTTGAGCGTGCACGCTTTGACCGGTTGTGAGCGTTGAAAATGTCTGTTGCTTGTGCGGACGTGTCATGCAAAATGGGACCGTAGTGGGCCTTTGGGTACGACCAGAATAGGTTGGGAACATAAGCCCCCTGCGTGTGGTGTGCGCGGAGGGGTAACCCGAGCGGGCACCGCACGCATAAACACTTAGGAAGATTTTATGTTGTTTGGCTGGAGTGTTGTTGAGGTCGTCTGCATGATGATGAAGAGTATGTGGCTCGAGCCACCTCGTGCACCACCTACGAAAGCTTGGAATGCTTGGGGGTTGAGACCAAGGCACAATGATAGGGCGCAAGGGCGCGAGCATGTAAACGGCGCGAGCATGTAAACGGCGCCCGGGTGACGGACGACGAGTGTCGCGGAGACGTCACCCGGGCGATGGGCGACAAGCGTCGTGAAGACGGCGCGCGGGCGCTGACGACGAGCATTAGAGAATGAATAGGAGTAAGTGGTTCGAGCTATCTCGCGCACCACCTACCAAGGGCGTTGATGTCGAGGGACATCGTCACATGGGATGTGATCAAATTTGCAAAAAAATTTCTAAGTGTAAAAAAGTATGAAATGTGTAGGGGCGCGATGTGCGCGATCGAGCGTCGCGATGCAGGGGCAGTCCACGACGGGCGACAGGGGTCGCGGAGTTGACGTCCGGACGACGGGCGACGGGGGTCGCGGAGTTGACGTCCGGACGACGGGCGTCGCGGAGTTGACGTCCGGACGACGGGCGACGGGGGTCGCGGAGTTGACGTCCGGACGACGGGCGACGAGCGACGGGCGTCGCGGAGTTGACGTCCGGACGACGGGCGACAAATTTTTTAAGTTGCCAGCCTTGGATGTCGGCCATGATGTGAAGGTGAGAAGTTCGAAGGTGGCGGTGTGGACTTGTGTGTTGTGACTAAAGTGAAGAAGTTGTGGGTATGAAGGAAAATGAGAGATGGAGAGGTGGTGGAAGGTTGATGAACTTGGTATGGGGAAGGCCGAAATGAATGGCCTTGATGGTGGCCGAAGGTGAAGGGAGGGGGATGGGTGGAAGAGGTGGGAGGAGGGAAGAGAGGAAGGGGAAGAAGGTGGAGGTGGGCCGAGGCCGAGCTTGGGGAGAAGGGGAGAGGGGAAGTGGGAAGAAGGTGAAGAAGGGGGATGTCGGCGGCGGTGGGGTGCCGCGGTGGCCGAGGCCGAGGGGGGCGCGGGTGGGGGGAGGAAGGAGGGGAGAGAGAGGAAAGGGGGAAGGGAGGGGGAGGGCCGAGGCCGAAGGGGGGGCGGGGGAGGAGGGAGGAAGGAAGAAAGAAGAAGGGGGGATGCAGCGGCGGCGGCGGCGACGGGGTGCCGCGGGTGGCCGAGGGGCGGGGGAGAGGAGAGGAGAGAGAGGGAAGGTGGGTGGGGGGGTCGGCGTCGGCGAGAGGGAGTGGCCGGCCGAGGTCGAGGGGGGCGGGGGAGGAGGGAGGAAGGAAGGGGAAAGGAAGAAAGAAGAAGAGGGGAAGAAGGGGGGCGGCGGCGGCGGCGGGGTGCGCGCGCGAGGCCGAGGGGCGGGGGAGAGAAGGGAGGAGAAAGGGAGGTGGGGGTGAGGCCAAGGGTCGGCGGAGGCGATGGGCCATGGAGGCCGAGGCCGAAGGAGAAGGCGGCGGCGCAAGGCTGGGCGGCGCAAAGAAGAAGAAGAGAAAGCGATGGGGAAAAATTAGGGTTTAGAAAAATTAGGGTTTTTTCGGGTAAACGGGTCTGGATCCGGGTCGGTTCGGGTTCGCGGGTAGGGTTTGGTCAGATTTTTTGAAATTCAAATTCAAACGAAATAATAAAATAAATTTTTTTTTGAGGCAGCCTTAAGGAGGGAGCCCCCAAGAATATTTTCACAATGTGCAAGATGAGAGTGAGAGAAAATGGGATGGGAGAAGAATGAAGCTTTTCCATGAGAAAGAGAGAAGTTGTTTATGAAGTGGGGAAAGGGTGATGGGGTGTTGGATGGTGAGGGAGGAGAGGAAAGTGTGAGAGGGAGAGTGATGAGAGCATGAATGTGGGGAGATGAAAAACTTGAAAAATTTTCTAAGTGTTGAAATTTTTTTTTTTGAGTTCGGGCAAGGATGCTAAGGGGAGGCCGTTGAGGGTGGTCATTGATCACCGGTTGCGAAAAAAATGAAAATTTTTCTAAGTGTTGGGCTGAGACAAGGATGCCGAGGGAGACCACTGAGGATGATCATCGATGACCGGTTGCGAAAAAAATGAAATTTTTTCTAAGTGTTGGAAAAGTGAATGCAGGATGATGATGCGACCGTAGTAGCGCGGCTCGAGCCACCCCGCGCACCACGTACCAAGTCATTGCAATGTGAGACCGAAGGGATTGGGAAGGGGTGAAGCCCCCAAGGGAGTGGGTGATGGCAAGAAGGGTGATATCAATAGACTTGTGCAAGATCAATGTAGCTTGAAAATTTTCTAAGTCTGGAAAATGTAACTTCATTGATAACGAAGGATAGGCAACATGCCTTGATACATGGGTATGGAAACTTGCAAAATGAACGAAAAAATTACAAGTGTGGAAAATGCACTAAGGCATGCCCTTATGTCCCGTACTTAGAGTTTGAGCTCTCCGGACGCAATCTTGTCGGCGAAGACAAACTTGAGGCCCCTGCACCACTTGAGGCCATGACCGACCTTTCGATGATAGGGGCAGTAGTTGTGATGGGCTAAGTCTTCCGGGGTAGGTTCACTGTCGACATTGGGCAGGGTTATGGCATTGTCGTCGATCCATGTCTCGAGGAGATCTCTAACAGTCTTCAAGTCACACGGGTATTCCGGGGCAGGCATCGGCTGCCCTCTCTTGTCAGGACGCCCGTCCCTTCCTTGGGACTGACGCTTGCGGTTGTTGTCGTCGTTACTAGCTGCTTCCATCGTCGTGGCCAAGGCAATATGAGGTGGGGGCTTTGGAGTCTTTGACGGACCGACCGAGTCATAGGTGCGTCGTGCAGCTTCCTTGAGATGTCTCCAAGACCGAAGCTGGAGGTTTTCAAGGTAGACCCTGTAGGTGTCCTTCATGTTCTTGATGCAAATGGGCACAAGGGTTTCATCCTTGCTGAAGTCAGTGCACTCCAAGCACTTGTGATGAAATCGCGTAACATAGGTGTTGAGGTCTTCGCCGGGGTTCTGGCGGATCCCGGCAATGTCAACGATGGTCACACGTTCCGTCTCATAGTGAAACTTGTCAAGGAAGAGCTGGACCATGTCGGACCATGAGTGGATAGTACTGTCAGGAATCTGATGATACCAAGAGTAGGCGAGGCCAGTCAGGGACTTGTGAAATTCCCGAAGCTTCAAAGTGTCGTCTTCCCCGTAGTGCTCGAGGGAGCCAGCAAAACGGGTGAGATGCTCGCGGGCGTTGCCTTCTTTGCCGTTGAACAATGTGAAGGATGGTTGCTTGTACTTGACAGGGTAGGGCTTAGTAGCGAGGCTGCCAAAGTAGGGAGCATGACCTGACAGCTTAGAGGCGGAGTGGGGTGAGGATGACTGCTTGAGACGGTGAAGGAGGGCGTCTAAGTCATGCTTGGTGACGTACGACGCATGTGAGGGCTTGTGCCCTGTCGTGATGATCCGAGCACCAGAGCCCCCAGACGGTACAACCTGAGGCATTGAGGGGATGACGATGGTAGAGAGGGGTTGGTGATGGTGAGCAACTTGTTGGGGCATGGTTTGCATATGGGTAGTGTCAGCTGCTGGAGGCCGGTCGTCAGGAAAGGTCGACTGGAGTAAGCCGGGGGAATGACTTGTGTTTAGGTTTCGGCTAGTTATGTTCGGGTTAGGCTCCATCTCAATTGATTCGTGAGTCTCCGAAGTGCTTCGAGCAAGGGCAATGCGTGGCGCCGGGGGCTGAGGTGCCGCGAGTCCTACTGTCGAGGGCCCGGAGGACCAAGGCAGCGGTGGTCGCGACACTGGGACCTGAGCAGTGTCCAAAACTAGCCCAGGCCTTGAAGGTTGGATATGAGCAGGAGGGGCCAAACCTGGATCTTGGGATAACACGGGGTGAGTAATGGGCACAGGGTGCGGAGCTCTAAGGCTTTGGGAAATCGGTGATTGTGAAGTCAAGACTTGGATTGATTTTTGCATTTCCACCATGGCTGTCATAAGAGTGGCTATAGTAGGCGAAAACTGCTGGATGGCCGCATTGACTGCAACTTGTATGTCAGGTGCGGTAGTTTGTGGCTGGTCTTGGAGACGCATAGCACTAGTCCCTTCTTGTTCGCCGAGGTGATCCTCCTCTTGTACGGTGTGGATAAGGCCTTGGCTGGCAGCCCTCGTAGCTTTTCGTTGTCTAGGCATGGAGACTGAGTGCGGAAGATAGACAGACTGCAGTACGATGCTCACCTCCCCAGCAGAGTCGCCAAAATGATGCCAAGGAAAGTGGGTTCGTACTTACGTGGAGGTGCCACAAAGGCTGCAGTCCGAGTCAGCTTCCAAGTATGTTGAGTTGAGACACAGCAAGGGTGGAACAAGGGCAGAGACCAAGGGCTTCCCAGACAGAGCTTGAGGGTGGCAGTGCTGCGAGGGCGATAGCGCAGGATGAATATACGACGACAGTCACAGTCCGATGCTTAGGTCCAAAGTCAGGGTCCTGTATGTTTCTCTCTCTAGAATTCTAGAGTGAGAAAGTGAAAATGTGAGAGTGAAGAAGAAGTCCAAAACCGTTATCCCCCCCCAAATGAATTCTCAAGACCTCTATTTATAGAGATTGAGATGATGATGTCATTAACCGACACGTGGCGCTCCCCGGGAGTGACACGTCACCGGGGGGTCCACGGGTGCCGGTGCTCCATGGACTGTCAGATCGCATATTCAACCGGCCTGCCCCGCACAGCGTCGCTCTGTCTGTCTGGAAAGACTGGCTCCCACCGCATCGGTGTGGCCAGAGAACCCCCTTGATCTAGCCTCCAATCCAAGCCCTTGCGGAGTCCCACAGGCCTGGCAGCGGTGGGGAAGACCCGACGCCCAACTGCCAGGTGAACTAGGCGCGATGCCCTCCGAAGACCTGCTCCCGTCTCGGAGTGACCCGGGGGTCATAGTCCCTAGGGGTGCCGACGCAAGCCCCCAGTGCCGGAGCACGTAGGCCAGTCACGCAGGCACCCTGACGGAGATAGTGTCCCGGAGGAGTCGTCTATTCCGCAGGCCAAGGTAGCATCCCGGAGGAGCCGTCTACCCGGCCGGCCAAGGTAGCATCCCGGAGGAGCCGTCTACCTGGCGGAAGGGGAGTTGAAGAGCTCCCTGGCAGAGATAGTGTCCCGGAGGAGTCGCCTATCCCCGCGGGTGAGTCCTTATGCCGGAGCACTCGGAGCGAGTCAAGGTAGCATCCCGGAGGAGCCGTCTACCCGACTGGCCGAGGTAGCATCCCGGAGGAGCCGTCTACCTGGCGGAAGGGGAGTTGAAGAGCTCCCTGGCAGAGATAGTGTCCCGGAGGAGTCGCCTATCCCCGCGGGTGAGTCCTTATGCCGGAGCACTCGGAGCATGTCAAGGTAGCATCCCGGAGGAGCCGTCTACCCGACTGGCCGAGGTAGCATCCCGGAGGAGCCGTCTACCTGGCGGAAGGGGAGTTGAAGAGCTCCCTGGCAGAGATAGTGTCCCGGAGGAGTCGCCTATCCCCGCGGGTGAGTCCTTGTGCCGGAGCACTCGGAGCATGTCAAGGTAGCATCCCGGAGGAGCCGTCTACCCGACTGGCCGAGGTAGCATCCCGGAGGAGCCGTCTACCTGGCGGAAGGGGAGTTGAAGAGCTCCCTGGCAGAGATAGTGTCCCGGAGGAGTCGCCTATCCCCGCGGATGATGTACACTCCGGAGAGTGGGTTGAAGCATGTTCCATGACCAAGGCAAGGTGCGCATGGTGTGATGAATGAGTGTGGTGCCCGGGGGCATGATGACATGATTGTGGCGCATGGGCGCGATGAAGTGAGTAAGGTGCCGGGAGCACGTCTATGTCAATGGCGCGGCGCATGGGCGCGACGGAGTGCGTAAGGTGCCAGGGGCATGTTTGTGTCAGAGAGCCTGGGGGCACGGCTGTATCAGCGGCGCGGCGCACGGGCGCGGCGAAGTGTTGGAGTGTGACGCCCGGACGTCGGTGACGGGGGTCACGGAGACGACGTCCGGGCGACGGATGATGAGCGTCGTGGAGTTGTGTCTGGGCGACGGGGTCGCGGAGTTGTGTCCGGGCGACGGGGGTCGCGGAGTTGTGTCCGGGCGACGGGGTCGCGGAGTTGTGTCCGGGCGACGGGGTCGCGGAGTTGATGGACGACGGAAGTCGCGAAGTTGATGGACGACGGACGACGGACGACGGACGTCGTGAAGTTGATGTACGAACGGACGTCGGGAGGTTGTTGCAGGACGGACGTCGCGAGGTTGATGTACGAACGTCCGTAAGGTGATGCACGACGGACGTCGCGAGGTTGATGTACGAACGTCCGTAAGGTGATGCACGACGGACGTCGCGAGGTTGACGTACGAACGTCCGTAAGGTGATGCACGACGGACGTCGCGAGGTTGATGTACGAACGTCCGTAAACATCGCGGAGGTGCAAAGACTCGGGAAAACAAGTGCGCGCAGGAGGGAAGGCCATAGGCCAAACATTGGGGGAAGGCCAAGGCCACCACCCCTGGGGAGGCCGAGGCCGACCCCTTGGTGAGGCCGAGGCCGACCCTAGGGGGTGGCCAAGGTAAAAGGCCAACTCCCATGAAGGGAGGCCAAGGCCACTCCCCCCTTCGATGAACTTCGGGCGCGCCGACGGTAGGTGTTTTGATAAGCAATGACGAATCCGAAAGTTGTGTTGCGACGGGCATGCTACCAAGAATCGTACCCACATGATGAACAAGGTGCCAGAGTCATGTACGAAACGTACGAAACGAAAAAACTGCGAAAAGGACTTTGCGCGAAGAGTGAAGAGCCGGGGGGAAAGGCCAAGGCCAAACCTCCTTGGGCAAGTGTCATGGCGCATCGACGGACAACGTGCGAAGCGTGATGCGGCGTCGCACGATGATGAGTTTCTTGGCGACGAAGTCGCGTAGAAGAAGTAAGAAGTGCACGTGACTTGAGCGTGCACGCTTTGACCGGTTGTGAGCGTTGAAAATGTCTGTTGCTTGTGCGGACGTGTCATGCAAAATGGGACCGTAGTGGGCCTTTGGGTACGAACAGAATAGGTTGGGAACAACTATGTAGCGGACGGAACATATAAATACACATAAACCTAACTTCGAAACTCTTATTCATTCTTTCTTCTCACAAATTTTCCCAGTGGCGTTGGCAAGCAGATCTGCGCAATTTCTTCCCAAGAAGTCCTTTAATCGTCTAATTAATCACGCAAGTTCACAAAACCAATCCTTTATTTGTTCATAATCTAGAGTACTGATGAGTATTGCGTTTTATGCACGGTTTTGATTATGTATTGATGATGTGCTATATATACATATAAATTGTGTATTATTTGTTCATGTGATAGCATTCGTAAAATCCGATTCCATGTATGTATGTGTGTGTGTGTGTATATATATACACACATGCTGCCATGCTAGCGTTGTATGTATTATGCATGTGCTATGCTTATATGTATCATGCATTGTGCGAGCGTTTGATAAAAGCTTTCGTTTTTCCATAATTTTAGTTGCAAAAAATGGATTTCTACCTTGGACCAGAAGAACCCTCCGTATTATACGACCAAGCAAACCATATCAGTACGCTCATATGGGATGGTGATGTAAGATACTTATTTTATCAACTTTTTTATTCTCACGAACATTGTACGCCGATAACTTTGCTTAAATTGTATTTATTTATTCGTAGGAAAGAGCACTTCTCAACACAGTAGAGGTATCCGATAATTTCAAATTGTGGAAATTGAACAAATACCAGAAAAGATTATTGCGTGGAATTGGGTTTGGGATTTTCACGCATGGGCAGATCTTTCAACACCTTGACTGGCACTTAATAGGTGCCATTGTTGAAAGGTGGAGAAGTGAAACGAATACGTTTCACTTCCCGCTCGGAGAGATGACAATTACCCTAGAAGATGTAGGGTTCATCTTAGGGTTACCGGTGACGGGGTGGCCGGTAATAGCTCCTCCGTCGGAAGCAACGAATAAGAGAACCGCTATGGACTTCTTTAATTCGATACCCCATGATCAATTTAGCACTGGTGGTATATAGTTGAAGTGGTTGCTAGATACCGACAAGGTTCTGCCGAATAACTACACGGATCAGATGCTTGTGTTGTACATAGAGATGTCAAATGGGCCGGGCGGCCCGCGGGCTGGCCCGGCACGGCCCGTTTTTGGCCCGGGCTGGCCCGGCCCGTTTATGGGCCCGTGCTGTCCGTAACCCCTACGTCTTGGGCCTGGGCCAGCCCCAGGCCGAATTTTGCGAGAAACAGGCCCGGGCCCGGCCCGGCCGTAAAACGGCCCATTTTTGGCCCGGCCCTAACATGGCCCGGCCCGCCCCCTTTGGCCCGAAATCTGGCCCCCTTTTGGCCCTATTTCTGGCCCTTTTTTGGCCCTACAGGCCCTCTTTTGACCCTAAGGTTGGCCCTATTTCTGGCCCTTTTTGGCCCTACACACATGCCCTCTTTTGGCCCAATATTATTATATACAAACACATTATTATATATAATTGTGCGTGTCCAACGATGATCGAATGAGTATTAAATCTTAACATTAATTATGATGATCGTTCTTCTTTGTTGCAATAATCAAATGCCATGCAAACATTTACGAAAATTTAAATAGCTACTGTATTAAGCAATTCGATAGATGTAATTGTCATTTTCTATTTACCAAACTTTCGAAAAATGCTACTTCTAAATTATAATGTTAGTAGGCCAAAAAAGACTTGTCAATATTACACCAAATTAACACGTATCAATCTCAACCAATTAATTTGATGTATTCTTGTTGGCCATCGACACAAATAAATAACAAGAAGTTGGGAAACAAAAAAAAAAAAAAAATTTTTGGGCCTGGGCCCGGCCCGGCCCAAGCCCGGCCCTAGATATTGGGCCTAGGGCCAGGGCCTGGACTGGGCCTAGGTTTCCCTTCGGCAGGCCCGGCCCGGCCCGGCCCGGTTGGCAGCCCCACTGGCCCGGCCCCGGCCCGGCCCCACAGCAGGCCCGATGGGCCTGGGCTGGGCCGGCCCAAGCCCGGCCCTTTGACATCTCTAGTTGTACACACAAGCTTTCATCTTGTGGGTGATGAGGGCAATTCTATTCCCAACGACGTAAAAGAATACGGTCATCGTCAATTATTTACCGTTTTTGGGTAACCTGCTGGAGGTTGGGGATTATGCTTGGGGTGCAGCAACTCTTGCATACCTGTACCGAGCATTGCACAAGGCAACGAGGCCCGACTCCAAGACTATAGGCGCATGTCTCTCGCCGTTGCAAGTATATCATATAAATCTTGATTACGTTATCGATATTTTTTTATTAGTCGGTTGATAATAAATTTTGATGTTCCGGTAATATAATTTGTCTTTGTTCTCAGGTGTGGTCTTATGAAAACTTTGCTCCCGGTGCACCCAAGCGTAAGGACGGAACCAATTATGTGTGGCCTCGGTTGTGGGCTTGGGAGTAAAGCCAGAAAGAAAGCCCCTACCCGAGAAGAGACGATCTACATCACAACATTACCTACTATCGAGGGGAGTTCGACTCGCTATCTCTGGGCCAAATGCGTTGGGCACCATACAGACGTCTGACGCGATGGGTGGGAGAGTCGTTCGTCTTCACGCTCTCTGAGTTTCAACGCACACCCCTGATCCACTTCGAGGTCACAGAGTGGCAGCTCCCAGACCGAGCAATGCACCATTTTGATTGACTGTAGGGGTTGCCAGCCGATGCCCTAGATATGAGGGTTAACAGAAACCTACCGTGTGTCAGACGGTTTGGCAAGGCCAATACACACGAATTGTGCACGGCCGAAATAGAGGTTTAGAGTTCTTGGCAGGACACACTGGCAGCCATTGTGTTGGAGCCTGACCCCGTGATCAGTACCGAACATTATAGTGAGTGGTACTACCGCATCACCCGATGGAGAGTAGCCCCAGTAAGGTTTGAACGCGGGGAGAAGTACCACCTTAGGGGTCAGATCGATGAGCATATGGCATGCGATCTGGTAAGTTGCCCAACAAGTGCTTTTAATTGAATTTGATGATTTTAAGTTGGTGTTTGAAGTTACTTATTTATTATCTCTTTGGGGATGTAGGTTAATGCCTCGCTCACCTTCTTCCAGAAGTTGAGCGAGCGGAGGGATCTGATGGATGCAATGGGCGAGGAGCTTCACCAACAGGTTGATGCGTTGGCGTTTGGCTGCGTGAATTGTTTGCGCCAAGCATCGGGACAGCCTTCTGGCGTCAGCCCGAGAAGGGGTTATCCGGGGTGGCAGCCCCCTTATGTGAGCGAGGGATACGTTGATCCCTCGGGACAGACTTTGGGGGTGAGCCAGGGATACGGTGGTCCCTCTGTACCAGGAATGTGTGGTGATTGAGGACCGCCAAACACCATGGGACAGGCTCAAGCGCCGTGGGAAGAGTACAATGCGCCCTCGTTCTCTTTGATTCCGGACTCGGAACCCCAAACCCTCTCACAGAGTCAAGTCACGCAGAACTGGGGTTTCAGAAACATCAGTCTATCTGAGACACTGCCCATTGTCCCGTGGGTGGGACCATCTGTTGCCCCCTGAGGGTAATATCCCCCAGTTGACACCCCCGAAGGAGGGCAATATCCCCCGGTCAACCCCCGAGGGCAATATCGCAAAGGGCATCCATTGAAGCCCCTAAAGCCGCATAAACACCAACTAATCCGAGAGCGTTATTTTAGCAGGGCCCTCCGAGACAAAGCGTCGTATAGTGTGGATCACCTGAATGGGTTGGATTAGTGTTGCTCGTGGGGAGAAATGGCCTCGCTTGCTCCGGGGGATTGGTTAGACAATGATGTCATCTCTACCTAGGTGGAGATTCTAAAGCAAAAGGGTCGGGAGCAGCCGAATGAGTATCCGCACGTTTTTATGGTTGATGCTTTTTTTCATAGCCTCCTAGTATCTGAATGACGTGAGTGGGTCGATCTAAGGGGGAAGACAAAGTTGAGCGAGTGGAGATCATCCGCTAACCTACGAGCGTATCTTACTAGGGATATTCCAGTGAGTGCAAGGGTTACCGACGTGTTTCTAATCCCATTTTTAGGGGAAAGCCACTGGTACTTGGTTTGCTATGAACCAACACATAAAATCGTATCAGTCATCGACAGTCTCCACGACGATACAATCAAGATGCCTGTCTTACGGATGTACAAAGCCCAGTTGGATGCTATGGTAATCTTACGATTGTTGTTTAATGCTTATTATAACCTGCCAATTGTAAATGTTAACTCGTGTCTTACGCCGTTTTCTGTTTCTCGTAGAATCTATTTTGTGCCATGGTCCACTCTATCCGTGATGGTTCTGTACCGGCGCGGATAAAGTTCCAATTCCGATTGAAGAAGAGGAGGCCCAGGCAACATAATACTTCGGACTGTGGCGTTTTTGTCTCCATGTACATGTATTACATTTGTCAGTCTGAGAGCCTCAAGGCGGCCGTCTGGAGTGAAGAATGCGTAGAAGGATTTAGATATAGGATAGCTTGGCAAATTATGAAAGGCCGGCCTAGAGCGGTTAGGTTTATTAAAAATCCGTCTAACGACGAGAATCCGGCTCAAGATGAGTGAGGACCATTGTAACATTCGAATCAATTTTTAATAAATCTTGATTATTTTTATGAAAGCTATCATTGATTTGATTTGTGTTGAGATCAGTTGATTTGTGTTGAAGATGATTGATTTGACTGATTTGTGTTGAAATCAGTTGACATTTTTTATGTGTTGATTTGATTAGATTTACTTTGAGATAGCATTGTTTGTGTGGTTGTTTTGCTCTCATTGAGAATGATTGAATGGTGGGAAACAAAATGGGGATAAGTTCTATAAATTGTTTTTGTTGCACCATCCGCTACATAGTGTAGCGGACAGTCATAGTCTAAGGAAAGAAGTTCAGAGTTACTGGTGCATCGTCCTCCACACAGTGTAGCGGACGTGTAGAAAACAAAAAAATTTCTAAGTGTTGGAGTTTGGGGATTCTGCTGCACTGTCCGCTACACAATGTAGCGGACATCCATAGACCCAAAATCTAAGTGTTGGAGTTTAGGGATTCTACTGCGCTGTCTGCTACACAGTGTAGCGGACGTGTAGAAAATAAGAAATTTTCTAAGTGTTGAAGTTCAGGGTTACTGTTGCGCCGTCCGCCACATAGTGTAGCGGACTTATAGAAAACAAAAAAAATTCAAGTGTTGGAGTGTGAGATTCTACCGCGCCGTCCGCTACTCAATGTAGCGGACGTTCATAGACCCAAAAATTTTCTGGAGTTTAGGGGTTTTGCTGCGTCGTTCGCTACACAGTGTAGTGGACGTGTAGAAAACCAGAAATTTTCTAAGTGTTGGAGTTTGGAGATTCATAGACCCAAAAATTTTCTAAGTTTTGAAGTTCAGAGTTACTGCTGCGCCGTCCCCCACACAGTGTAGCGGACGTGTAGAAAACAAAAAAAATTCTAAGTGTTGGAGTTTAGGGATTCTGTTGCGCCGTCCGCTACACAATGTAGCGGACGTTCATAGACCCAAAAATTTTCTAAGTGTTGGAGTTTAGGGAGTCTGCTGCGCCATCCGCTACACAGTTTAGTGGACATTCATACAATTGAAAATTTTCTAAGTGTTGGAGTTTGGAGATTCTGCTACGCCGTCCACTACACAGTGTAGTGGACAGAGCACAACAAATAAAAAATAGATATTTAGATTTGATAGCTCTCAAAGGATTATTAGAAAAAACATTAGGCTCTCAAAAGATTATTAGAAAAAAAATTACAAAAACATTAAGGGTTCGTTTGACAAAATTTTTTTTTTGGTTTTCAGTTTTTAAAGAGCAGTTTTTTAAAGAGCAGCTTAATTTTATTTTTTTTATAAAAACAAGTGGGTGTTTGATAACCCCTTTTTTTTTTAGGTTTTTTTTTTTGGGTGTTTGGTAACCCTTTTTATTTTGATTTTTTTTTTTTGGTGGTTTGCGGTGGCGGTGGTGGGGTGCAGCGGTGGTGGTGGTGGTGGTGGCCGGCGGCCGGAGGTGGCTGCCGGCAGTCGCCGGCGGTGGTCGCCGGAGGCGGCTGCCGGCAGTCTCCGGCGGCCGGAGGTGGCTGCCGGCGGCCGGAGGTGGCTGCCGGCAGTCTCCGGCGGTGGTTGCCGGCGGCCGGCGGTGGTCGCCTGAGGTGGCTGCCGGCGGTGGTCGCCGGCGGCCGGAGGTGGCTGCCGGCAGTCGCCGGCGGTGGTCGCCGGCGGCCGGAGGTGGCTGCCGGCAGTCGCCGGCGGTGGTCGCCGGCGGCCGGTGGTGGTGGTGGTGGCCGGCGGCCGGAGGTGGCTGCCGGCAGTCTCCGGCGGTGGTCGCCTGAGGTGGCTGCCGGCGGTGGGAGGGTGGTGGTGGTGGTCTAAGAAAAAAAAACCAAAAGTGAAAAAAAAAACCAGTTTCTGGAGTTTTTTTTTTCACTCTTTTTTACTCTTCAGTTTAAAAACTGGTTTTTAAACTGAAAAAAAAAATGGTTACCAAACGCTTTTTTTTTATCAGTTTTTAAAAACTGAAAAAAAAAAGAGGAAATTTTTTTTGTCAAACTAGGCCTAAGTGTTGGAGTGTAGAGATTCTGCTGCGCCGTCCGCTACACAATGTAGCGGACAGAGCACAACGAATAAAAAAATAGAAACTTAGATTTGATGGCTCTCAAAGGATTATTAGAAAAAACATTACAGGCTCTTAAAAGATTATTAGAAAAACAATTACAAAAAAAAATATTACAAAAGTCAAACATACTTGATGGTTTATGAAAGATTGTTACAAGAAAAATACATTAGACTAAAGGTCCACTGTAGCTTTTTCTTCCTCATCTTCGGTGTCATCTTCTTCCTTATCTTGCAAACCCCCTGGACTTATCCCCAGTGCCTTGTAATGGTTCCGCTTGTCATGGTCGGTCATTTTGTTGCACAATGCACACCTTCTCAACTTTTTAGGTTGAGTTGCTTGTTCAATAGAGCTCTTCATCCGCGTAGATCTCTTGCGGCCTTTCGTTTGCGATATAATTGGATCCAAAGGCCGGATATCATTGTCGTCTTCCTCCCCCGGCTTGTCATCTTCTGATCCTGTTGTAGGCTCAGTGTCAACCGCATTGCTGACTGAAGCTACTTCCAACTGGTCAACGATGGGATCGTGTTGCTGAGCTAACTCAAGGAGATGTTTATATCCGACCATTGTAGCAGCACCTTTTACGGATAAACGGGTGAACATTGTCACCAGATGATTACACCGCAACGTCTCTGATTCTTCAAAGTCAGTATACGGGTGCTTCGGAATGGCAATGGTACCGTGCAACTTGTTTGCACCTTTCGTCCACTGTGGCAGGACGTATTTATCGGGGATTGTCGTGATATTCTTCTGGGTGAAAAACCACAGAATGTGTCTACACAGGATGTCATGGAACTCAAACTTCTTGCAAACACATGTCACCGAGTCCGTCAATGTGTCATAACTCACCGTATAAATTTTGCGCAGCTTCTCAGGGACGAGGTCATTCACGAGCAAATAAACCTTGTACTCATGCGTAGACTTTTCTGCCACCTTGTTTATACTGTATCGTCCCGATTTTCACAGCTCTACTTGGTATAGCATGAAGATCTCCTTTGTACGTTGTTGCAAAGTCTGTAGCCCTTTCTTTTACGGATAACGAGGCAACCACTTTTTGTGCGGATGTGACGAAACTCTTCAAATTGGTAGTTGTACCCACATAACTATCGAACGTGGCATTCATAGATTCATGCATGCCCGTCGTTTTCATGCCCGCAGAAAAATACCTCATCATGTAAACGCCAATCAATTGCTCTTTTAGCTCGTACAAGTGCTGGAGCCACTCGTTGTCTTGCAATGAGTAATCCTCAACAAGCTTTTCCCACCTCTCCTCAAATTCCTCAATCGTTAATGACTTGTTAACGTACTTGTCAAAATCCTGTTTAAAGTCTGGATACTTTGCATACACGTGATGCAGACGTTCATGGTATTTGTTGCTTATGTGCCAAGTGCACAAGTTGTGTCGAGTGTCTGGGAAGACGGTAGCAATAGCCTTCTTCATTGCCAAATCTTGATCGGTGATGATAACTTTGGGTGCTTTGAAGTTCATTGCTTCTAGCCACGCCCTAAACAACCGTACAAAAGAACCCTTGCTCTCGTCCCTTAACAAGGCGAACCCGAACAAGATGGAGTGATAATGATGATTGACACCCGTGAAAGGAGCGAACAGTATCGAGTACTTGTTAGTACGGTATGTGGTGTCGAAAGTCACGACATCCCCAAAATGCTTATAAGCTAGCCTTGAACGACCGTCGACCCAAAAAATTATGCTAACTCGATGCTCGCCGTCAAGTTTATATTCGAAGGTAAACTGCGGGTCTTCCATCTGCATCCGCTTCAATAGGCTCATTGTGGATTGAGCATCATTGAGGTCATACGCGGCTCGTCTTTGGGTTCGGACAGTGTTACGAACATATGTCGTGTTAAAGTTTAGATTCTGAATTCCCCCCGCCTGTTCGGCAAGAACATTAATCACGTCGGTAGGTCCTAGCCGCGCATTGCTCATTGTATGAATCAGGCTCCTTGCCACCTTACCCATCTTCTTGTGTTGATGCATCTGACTCACCTTAGAAGGGGTTACTAACGGGTGATTGTGTGCCAGTTCCAGGCTAGTAATAAGCCAATAATCTTTCTTGGGTTTATGGCTTACGAACATCTTGACTTGGCAATTCGTGCGCGCAAAGCAGTCCCGTCTTCTACGTGAATATCCTATTTTGTCTCATCATTGCCTACGTGTCTCATTTTGTAGTGGGTTTCTGCCCATATGACACTCGTATAAATGAGATCATATTTCTTTTGTTATGTTTCTTGTTCTTGTAGTATTTATTCTAATGCCAAAACCAACCTTCAATGAATACTCTCGAAAACATTCTTCGGCTTCTTCCAATGTTTGAAATGTTCGTCCTGGATATAGATCACTAGCATCTACGGGGGTGTTGGAGCTCGCCACGAAATCAGACATTGTGAAACAAGACCTATGTAGAAATAGATTACGCTTAACTATCAAATGGCATTTCTTGAACATATCAAATCAAAATTACCTTGATGAATAGACCAATTTAGGAGACAAATATACCCAACATAATCTCAAAAGCGTCTCCAATTTAACAATTATTAATTTATTGAACATAGCAAATTAAAATTACTAAGATAAATAGACAAATTCATCATGCCAAAATACAACAAACATAATCTCCAAAAATTCAAATTTAACTATTTAATTTTTTTTTAAGTTAACGAATCTCAAAAAATTCAAATTTAACTATAATAAATTTGTTTGAAGTTAACAAATTAATTTCTTGAACATCACAAATTAAAATTACTTTGATGAATAGAGTGATAAATCCCAACAAACATAAACCCAAAAATATCTATATATTCATTCTAGAAAAAAATTATTCATTATCATTCAATTCATAAAGAAAACTTCACCGTTCACAAACTTACCTTGCTTGAGTGAAGCTTGAAGCAAGTGTTACTCGAAGCTTGAAGGGAGCTAAAAATCGAAGCAAATGAATCTCAAGGAGATGAAAATGCAAAAAGAGCTGAGAATTAGGTTACTTTTGGGTATAACTGCAAATCGTCCGCGAAACTGTACGGCGGACAGTATTGGGGACAACTCTGACATGTACAGAAATAAACGTACGGAAATAAACAGACGTGTGTTAGTCGTGTCAAGCAATCAACCATCCGCTACATAGTGTAACGGATAACTTTTTGACTGACGATTGTCAAGGTCAAAACGTTATCCGCTACACTGTGTAGCGGACGAGATGGGAGGGGCAATCTGATAAAAAATCACGTCCACGACACTGTGTCGCGGACGTCTGACAGCTTTTAAAAAAAAAGATCTGGGATGTCCATCCCTTCAGGATGGACGGCCAGATCGCGTTGACAAATCTTCTATTTTGCTAGCGTTATCAACGGATCAGCTCCATATATATATATATATATATATATATATATGTGTGAGCTGATCCGTTGAGAGCGTTAGCAAAATAGGAGAAGTTACAAGCGCGATCTGACCGTCCATCTTGAGAGATGGACGGTCCAGATCGCGCCTTTTTCGAAAACTGACAGTCGTCCGCTATATCGTCTCGCGGACATAGATAGGACAAAAAAAAAACTAAGTGTTGGGGACAAGACCTTCTGCTTGACTATCCGCTATATATTATAGCGGGCATAGATAGGGCCATAAACTAAGTGTTTGGGGACTCTTTCTTCTTTATGTTGTGCTATCCGCTTTACTATATAGCTGATATGCATAGGACAAAAGAAAAACCAAGGTTTGGAAGGTCCGCTTTATAGTATGGCGGATGTAGTTACAAACATAAATTCCCAACATTTTACATGCTTCAAAAGACGGGATTCGCTAATTAGAATGACATGTGGATAAGTGCCAGTTGGAATGAAATCCTAACATGCAGTAGGAAGAAATATATATATCACTCTTCATTTGACATATACTCATCAGATAAGTACTGATCATTGGTTAAAATATTGTTTCTCTCGTTTGATTTGAGGTGCCTCCCACTAGCCTCGGCCATTTCTTCCGCAAGTTGAAGCATGTAAAATCGTTTTCTACGTAGCAACATCCGGTTATTCTCCATAGGAATTTGGCACACAGCTTTCTTACACTGCTTAACATTACGCCTCGACATACTAAGTGAACGACGTTACGGCACAGGTGCCCTCAGCGTGGTGAGATCTTGGTGTAGTGCATCTGATTCCTTAACTCGATATGCCCACTCTCTCCGTCAACTGCAATAATACTCTCTTGGATCCGTGTACTTCACTTCTTTGTAGTCGTCGTTCCTTTCACACAACAACCACACAGTCTCAAGTCCCCGCAGACTAGAACTCCCAGGAACTCCTGCCATTTAACTTAGGCGGTTCTAATGCGATGAGCATGGCTAACATATATAAATAAGCCCACACACACATACACAATATATTGGTGTGATAGCTACACAATAGTCTGCCCATCTCTGGTGACAAGACAAGTCTCTGGACATTGAAGATGACAATAGCGTCATAAAGTTGACAAGTCTTTGGTGACAAGACAAGTCTCTAGTCTATTGCATGGGCTTGTCACATATCATAAAGTTGAACCTGTAGCATCTCATAAAGTGGTCCCGTTTCAAGGTATATATAAGTACATGCATTGCACGAAGGGCAAAGGGCATAGAGTGATATACTCCCAATTTCATAACAACTCTGGAAATGTCATATACTCCACGAGATATTTTTGAAGCAATGGGTCGTTACTGGGCGGGCGAAGATGAATTTCAGTATTCTTTGCCTCCAAGTTTGCGTTACTCATCAAGCTATGTTAATACATTACGTGCAGAATGCTATTATCGGATGAATGAATATGAGGTCTTAGTAGCTGATTCACAACGCATGAATATACACATACCTCGACAAAAGGCAATCAACATGCCTCGAATTACGCACATGGAGCTTGAAAGGGCACTGCATCGAATACGTGAAGAAAATAATAGAATGAGAGTTCGTCAAAGTAGGCATAACTTACGTCGTATGGCACGTGATGCACATGAAGATGGCAACAACAATGAAGCACAAGTATACTGGAACATGAGCTTCGAACTAGGATCTGTTTCCGATGCTCCAGTTTTAGATGAAGATGACTGAAGATCGAGTTCTTCTAAGGCTATAAGGCCTCCGCTTAGGCCGGGGTTCGGGAAGGTCGGAACTAAGTGTCTGGTTCGTGCCAACCATTTTTTGGTCCAAGTTGCAGACAATGATCTGCACCACTATGACGTGAGATCCTCAGCTGTGTACCTTTTGTTTGTGTGTGGGTTTCTGTGGTGCGTGGATGTATTACGATAATACTTCATCGCTAATCATGTACTGTGTTAGAGACTTTCTTTCTGCGGTGTCGTCCGCTAGATAGTATGGCGGATCTGGATAGAAATAGAAAAAACTTTCTGCTGTGCCGTCCGCTAGATAGTATAGCGAACAGCCTCGCAGAATACATGACCAAGCAGAAAGGTGCACAGCTGAGGATCTCACGTCATAGTGGTGCAGATCATTGTCTACAACTTGGACCAGAAAATGGTTGGCACGAACCAGACACTTAGTTCCGACCTTCCCGAACCCCGGCCTAAGTGGAGGCCTTATGTCCGCTATATAGTAGAGCTAGATGTGGCAGGGTAATGCAGTTTTAATAAATTGGCGCCCGAAGACTTGTTTTAGCGACATTGTAGCATAATGTTGTTTTAATAAATTGGCGCTCGAAGACTTGTTTTGGCGACATAATCAACAATCTCAATATCGATAAACAATAAATAACGTACGATTCACAATCAACGATCTCAATATCAATAAATAACGTACGATTCACAATCAACGATCTCAATATATCGAGGGAATCTCAAACGGCACAATTAAGCGAGAAAAAATTTGGAAACATAATGAACAAGAACATAAATTTTCTTATTAATAATAAATTAGGGTTCATATTGGGGGGGAAGAAATTTTTTCACAAGTGCTCCGATCAAAGATTACAACTTGAAAATCCCACCACCCAAGGTGTTCAAACACTACAAAGTCCCCGAGTTCGAGGCCATGCTGGCGCATGAAGACGTTCCAACCCTCTACGAATTGCTTTTTTTGGGGTCGGCCGGGCTTCAGCTTGATTTCAACCTACCATGCCCCCTTGCGGCTATATAATCTTGCACTGTCATGAATTGTTGTAAATTGAATGGTCAAGGCTTCCGATATGTCCTAACAAACACAATACAAAAAAATAGGTTAATTTTTAACCAAAAGATCAAACTTTTACACACGAAAATACAGAGAACGAGGGATGGCCTACGTTCATTCTCAAATCCCGGCATCATGACTTTGAAAAAGTGTTTGCCTGTCAGGTGCAAGTTGCCAATAAAATCGTAGGTGGTCTCCGATCCAGAAGCCATCGAGGTTGGCGTTGAGGGGAAGACGGTGGTGTCGCCGGAGTTGTGGGTCACCGGAGATGTGGGTCGCCGTAGATGGGGTGGCGGCTTGGGTTTTAGATGTTCGAGACAGAGAGAAGAGTGCCCTCAGCGGATTGATAACAGCTGATTGCCCGATTTGATTAATATATATAATAGGATAGTTATCCGCTACATTGTATAGCGGACATAAAAGAAGACTACAAGTTTTTCTACGATGCCGTCCGTTACATTATATAGCGGACATAGAAGAAGACCAAAAGTTTTTCTGCGATGCCGTCCGCTACATTATATAGCGGACATAGAAGAAGACAAAAAAAAATTCTGCGATGTCGTCCGCTACACTGTATAGCGGACATAAATGAAGACCAAAAGTTTTTTGCCACTACGTCCGCTTCATTGTATAGGGGACTTAAAATAACCCCAAAAAATTAGGTCTCTGCATATCCGTCCGCTTCATTGTATAACGGACGGGGCTGACAAAGATAAAAAAAAACAACTTAAGCCTTTAGATTTGATTTGATGG